>BGPT01000125.1:110077-141802 GCA_003297045.1 Symbiodinium sp. clade C Y103 | reverse complement strand
AAGAATTCTTCTGAGGAATCTTAGTTCTTAGTTCTTACTTCCAAGGGGGCCTGGGAACTAAGATGGAACTAAGAATTCTTCTGAGGAATCTTAGTTCTTTGTTCTTACTTCCAAGGGTCGTTTGCAAACGTTTGCAAACGCACTGGGAGAAAATTTCCCCTAAGTACATTGTATCTATATATATATATATAGTATTATCCTTGAAAAAAAAACTAGGTCCAAATTTGTTCTAAAAAAGCACCTAAAAAATAGTCCCTCAAAATATGCCCAAAACACTGTAAATACCAATGAAAAAGGAAGAAACATANAGGTCCAAATTTGTTCTAAAAAAGCACCTAAAAAATAGTCCCTCAAAATATGCCCAAAACACTGTAAATACCAATGAAAAAGGAAGAAACATAGGTTTTTTTTGGGGGTACCATATATATATATATACACATTACAAATCCAAAGGGTGACCTTTACACAGCATCATCTACAAAATGAAGGGACTACTGTAGCCACAGAATCATTTTTGATCATGTTTGTTAATCATCCCAACAGATCCGAAACGGGTATACCCACAATATGGTTTTGTCTGAGAGAAGAGGGTATACCCACAATGAAATAGCCATTCAATGGGGATAATGAGGATTAACCAATGGGTTTAGGGATACACAATTGTCAGACAAACCCATATTGAAAACCCACTTTCATCTGCATAAATGATGGTTGGTTTTAAGGAAAGTAACCACCGTCACCCTCTTGAAGAGGGGCATATAAGCCCTTTTGTTTGGAAAGGTGACATGACTTGCAGGGGTATCCTTAGACTTGATGGACCGCGAAGCCTGCAGGTCCACAAGTTGCCACAGATCAGCAAAGAGAGTACGTCGATAAAAAGGAAAAATGAACTACCCGCAATAAGGGACCATGAAAAACTCCGATCACCAGTTTGGAGGACATGTCATATCAGGGAAAGGATGGAAAAGGGATTGGTTCACAATGGAACAAAATGGAACTTTGGTTCACCACCGGTTTTGAAGGCCTGTACTGAAAAAGAAGCCCCAGACTCCCAGACTCAACTTTGATGCACACCTCCCATCTGGGAGGTGTGAAAGCTATCGCGAAAAGATTTGAGCATCAAAGCCGAAAAGCTTAACTTTGAGTGGGATGTCATCGCTTATTCCATCTGATTCCCTCAAAATGGCTCACGGCCACAAAAACAAGTCATTCTTTACCAACGATTTCCCATGAGATTCCCATTGTATCTCAATCCGGAACCACCAGTTTTGGAGAGTGAATTCATGTTCAATCCCATGTTTGATTCTGATGGTACTTCACCGAGCAAAAACGCCAGGGCTATCCGCGCTGAAGATCGCCAAGGGGCCACTGGTTTGCTACAGTGGACGTGAAGTCGTTCCCATCCAATCTCCGCCAACTTGTCATCCTGGGGAAAAGTCCAGAAATGTAGTGCTGCTGGTTGAAAAACCCATCCCAAATAGTGGTTCATAGTGATTAATACTGACTAATAGAGGTTCATGATTCATAGTGGTTGATAGTGATTATATAGTGATTAGTGATTTATGGTGATTTATTGAGTCCAGTCAATTCGGAGAACCCAAATATGGAACATAAAACATGCTTGAAACCAGCAACCGGTGTATGGGGTTAGTCACAACGAGGTCACAACGAGGTTCCAGGGGCTGGTGAAGCCTCTATTTCTTTCGCCAAAAAATGAGAGAACTGGTTGATGGTTTCAACCGAAGAATGTATCAGATACATCAATGTATAATATAATCAGTATATATATATATATAATAATATAATATAATATATATATATAATATTATATTATATAATCATAATGTATATACTGTATATATAAGCGATTGGGATCATCCTCCCATTGAAAAATGGTTTGAACATAAAGACATCATTGCAACATATTGAAACCACCAACCAGAACCGAAGAACAGTCCCCGTCCAGCTGACTCAAGATCTACTCCCTTCAACGTCACAAGGCCGAGCTGCCACTTGCGCAAGCTGCATCCTCAGCGGCTCAACGAGTTGTGGCCGGGCTTATGGAGAAAGACTTGGCCAAAAAAGGAGTGTGTCTGGAAGGAACCAAATCTTCGGCCAGATCATTTGAAACCCTAGAGCATCAAGTAAAATTCTGGCGTGGTGTGGCAGAACTTCCCATGGCCCAACCTGCTTTGAAAGAACAAAATGACATTCCGACCATTTCAGGGTGCGTTTGGGTTTGTGGTTGGTCTCAAAATGGAGTATATTGACGCATGTAAAATATGTATATATATATATATATGTACAGTATGTATAATATATATATTTATATAAAAATATTCCAAAATTGCTCTTTTGTTGGTGCAAGGTTCAAAACCAGTGGACTTGGGGTCTTCCCCTGCATTTCTGGAAAACCCAGTTACATCCAGAAATGGACGATTCATCCAATACCAATCCAATCATTGCTTCGTTTAAAGGTGCATTTCGCAGCTGGGTGCGGGTGGTGCGGGCTACCCTAAATCAACTCAGACAATTGAGTTCATCATTTTCCCTCACATTTTCCCTACGTTTCCAAGAAAAACAAAAGCAACACGTCAATGTTGGGGGTTCGATCGCCCATATTTTTGGTCATCACCTTCCTGAAATGGAAGTTTCCTAAAATAGGGGTACCCCCAAATCATCCATCTTAATAGGATTTTCCATTATAAACCATCCATTTTTGGGTACCCCCATTTTAGGAAACCTCCAAATCAGTGTTTCAAACTTTTCGACCACCTGCTGCTCCAAGCGTCAACTGTTTCCAGGCCTTGAAATCCACTTCGTCCTGAGGCTGCCATAACCATGACTGGATATTTCACTAACCTGAAATAAGACCATTTGGGGATGATTCCCTATACTAACCATATATTCCAGTGAGGTCACAGTGAGGTCGTTATAATTTACCTAGACTCTATACCACCCATATAAAAATGGTGATGGGGGATGGCACAGATGATGACAGGGTGAATCCCACATGAATGTTAGCAACAAAGAGCCAGATTCGGGAACTTCGCCATTGAGAATTTCAGCGCAGCTTCCGTGCGGCCATGTCACAGTGCCTAGACTACTTGCCCATTCTTCCACCTTCCTTTGCGTCCCAGCCTCGGCCGTCTGCACATTTCATCAACGGACCACCAACCCAGAGAACCAGACTGGTGTCATCTGACCGAGAACAACAGTGAAGGGTCAACTTGCAAATCATCAAATCTGACTTTTTTTGAGGAACCTACTGTATCCTCTCAAACATGGCAATGGACAATCCCCCCCGTCTGTAGATCCTTCTCTATACTTCGACCGACCAGGAAGTTCTTCATTCGTAGAGGCTATGTGTCCAAAATGACTATTTGATCGGAGACAAGGACGTCCTAAACAATAGAATTTGACTTTTGAATACTTTTGACACTAAATATTGTGACATTTCTATTGGTTTTTGTTTAATAGGCGGATGGAGTGTTGCCAGCAAAATGGAGCGGTATGTTTGCTGCCGGCCAAGCTGCAAAAGGTTCCAAGAGAAGAATTTCCAACACTTCGCAGTGCATGAAGACCATCCACTTCCTGAGCTTAGAACATCTTAGAACAACCAAACCCCTATTGGCTGATGTCCATAAAGGCCCTAACAATGTTGGGGGTCACCGAAATGGGGGAAAATCCGTGGAATCCCCAGCGTCAAGTCAGTGGAGAGAAACTGAAGGAAACTATGGCGTTTATGGCCCCTCCATTTTGAACATCTCAAACTCAGGACCTGAGAAACCTGCAGAACATCGTTTCTGAGGAGTGAACTTTTGTGGGACGGGGAATTCTAGACTATCTATGACTCGTATGACTATATGATACTTAATATGATATGTGTCATTCCCGTGATACATGGGCAATGTCACCTCTGAGAAAGTCGCAGTTTCCCCTTGGAGGGGACCAGACCTCGCATGTCACCCACCTTCCCAGGCGGCTCAAATGATTCTCTCCAAAAAAAACTTGGAGCCCTTATCATTGGATTGGTTTAAGGGAAAATCTACAGGGAAACCATGGTTTTTACCATCAAATATAGAGGTTTCCTGTAAATTTTCCCATTAACCAATCCATTGATTAGAATGCTAAACACGTTGGGTAGTATTAGGCGCAAAAGGTGTTGCCCACCTCACAAGATGCGGCCAACAGCCAGCACTATGGCTAGAATTGTCGGTGCCCTCGACAGTGATGTTTGTTGGTTTATAAACCCTAATTGATGATATATATATATATGTTATAGTTATGTATAAATACGATATTGATGATGTATATATATATATATATATCAATCTGCTATATATCAATATTGATATCAAACATAAGCACTAACTATACTAGTTCTAAGCCAACTTCGCCAACTATTGAGCATCACCTCTGGGAAGGGTCCAGCTATAAGTTGATATAGAACCATACTTATGGATATACAAACTTATTGAAATTCATTGGTTGCAGCCAATTGCAACCTCAACTGCACCCCGAAGCTGGTGTTGAGATGTTTTTTGGATTCTGCTTCAAGCTCTCCCGCCCAAAACGACGGTTCAACGGCCAGGCAACGTTTCGGTCTCCTGTGGAAAAGAAAGGCCCATCTCTTTAAACGTTAGGGCCATGGCATGTTGAAACGTTAGCCTGAGATGGGCAGATGAAGTCGTTGGTTCATAGGGATTCCCCTATTGGATTATTTATTATAATCCCCAGCATATTGGGTAGTACAACCCCGCAACTAATCATCAACCAACCAGGGTTTTGAACGCTGCTCAAATGAAGTCTCAAGTCTGATGAACTCACAGTCTGATGAACTCTGGCAAATCCCCATCCTCCCAAACGCTTAACCTCCCAACAAATGGGGACCATTTTGATGAACAAAGAACCAGTACGAAAAACACCCGATTTCTATTAACATGGAAAAAAACATAGGTGGGTAAACATCTCATCACCTGATTTTTCACAGGTCACAAGGGTGAAATGACCCTTGCTGACTCACCTCATCATGAGGATCTCACATAACCCTCAGCCGTTGGGATATTTCCTGAAGCTCACCATGGCTTTAGACCCACCAAGTGCCCAATTGTCTTACAATGAAGAACATGTTGCTGGTGGTTTCTGTTTCAATCCCCATTTTGTAAATGGGACACAGGGGGGAGCATCATCCCATTTCCATGGTTGAAAATAAAGAACATTCAAAAAGTAAAGGGCAATGTTGTTGTAAAGTTATGGTTAGTTGCTATGCATAGTTCATACCTACTAGTAACCGGCCGATGCTACAGGTGAATTTAGGCCATCTTAGATACTTCTGGGTTTGTCATAGAGTACCCCATTCAGTCCAATGATTGAAAAGATGAAATACCTTTCTTTTTTGGGGAATAAAAGATCCAAAATTATGTAGCTTAAATCCCTATGTTTGATGCTTGGGGTCACCCTTTGCACCATCGGTGTCCCGAAATACCAATGACCAATAACTTGGAGGACAACTTGGGGTTCCCAAAGTTCTTTGTGTCTGTGAATGGGAAATTTGAAATATGTTTTACACGTCCCGGCCATCGAATCATAGATATCATAGGGACAGTGATATGTAAACCAGTGGACACAGGGAAATATCCATCTACTGTATATCTTATGTAAAACAAACATCGCTTAAGAAAACCACATTTCCAGAGAACCCCCTTCCGTTCTTCAGGACATGAGAGGTCAGATCGGAACACCACAACGCACCGACACCGCGCCCAAGGCGCATGTAGCGGGGAAGAATCCTTGGATCAAACGGTGTGGGATGAAAGGTGAACCGTAAAGCCTGAATATCGCTCTAGGGTAAACAATCACATATGTGTTGATGAAATCCCCATATGTACATTGACTAAATTCGCGTATGTCTTAATTAATTAAATTCCATATTTGTTGGTTTCCCTAGGGTAAACTAACAGAGATGTGGAAAACCCATGGTTTCTCCAAGAACATAATCTACAAATGGTTGATGTTCCACATCTGCGTTGGTTTACAGAAGTGTACCGTCTGGTAATCAAACGTGGCTGGAATCGGGTGGACAATTCCTGAGATTTACGGCTGGGATATCATCGAACTCATGGGAGATCTTGCAGCTAGCCATGTTTGATGACTGGACGGTATCCCTTTACGAATATCAAATATCCCCTCTGAAATTGTGGTTTAGTATGGGTTTAGTATTGGATCTGTTCATGACTTGGGGTCCCTCATTGGAGGCTATGTATTTAATATTGACATGTGTTAGAGCTTCTACAAGTTGGAGTTTCCATTGTATTAAGCAACGATATGTCAGCAAAGGTCTATGAGCATGGATGCAAACAACATATGATCAAACATGATATAGTACAAAAAAAATGTATTTCCAGAAATGTGCTAAAATGGGGCCTGTATTTGGTACTTTTCTGGTAGTATTGGGGGGAAGGGAAGCTAGACAATGTGACCATAGGCCTTTCTGAATCAAAGGTAAACGACTCTGGAAAAGCTTCCATCTCCGCATCAAGCCTTCAAACTTACCTCGGTCACCAATTCAGACCACAATCTACAAATGTAAGTCATTGACAGCATTCAAGCTGTCAGAGTTCCCACAGGCTCTCCACTTCTCTCTGTGTCAAAGCAATGGACCCCAAAAATGGAATGGCCAATTCACCAAGATAAACATAGATACACCTACATCTGGGAATCTGGGAATCTGGGATGAATTTTGAGCCATCCCCATGTTTTTTGGTTCATAAATCCCCATGTTTCATGTTTCCCCTCCAAGGCTTTAGGATGGATCCCCAACTCCAAGAATCCCATGTCCCCATTGGTTGTGTATAGAATTCTACCTGTCCCCATATCATTGTGAATATTTAAGTGAGTTCATTATGAATTCCCATATCCTTGGTTCAAAAAACATCGCCATCTTCAGATATCTTCAGATCCACACCAGCCGCCTGCCCGCCGCTTCCCGCAACGCCATCGCCGGGCATCTTGCGGTCCCAGTGCACCTTGGCCGCGAGGCGAATCGTCTTTCGCGCCGAGGCAATCTGGTTCTGCTGCAGCTTCCGCAGCACCTGCTCCAAGTAGCCCAGGAGCATGCCCAGATGCCTAGCGCGGCAGGAAGGGAAAGGCTGTGTGTTAAAAAAAAAACATGGGGCTGGTGATGGTGAGTATATATACATAGATATTATATATATATATACATTATAGTTAAGTTAGAGTATCAACTTTTGAAAGCATGAAAAGTGCTTGAAGCAAAATGGGTTCAGCGACGGAAACGGTGATTTAAGCTCACCAAGATAGTACTTTTGACCTAGGTGAGGTGGCTGAGAAAACTAGGCCAAGTTGGACGGGGTATCTCGGTGGATAATATACATACCAGCCCAGCTGGATGGGTTGGAAACCAACTGAGATACTATTGTTATCATGATATTTATAACTTATTATATATTATTGTACCATATCATCTTTAAAGAATCTATATCATTACTATAAATATTATTACTGTTGTACAAATCCCAGCATCCCCAAAATTCTGCCTCATCGAGGTGGCAGATCGCCATCCCGACCATCGGACCATCCAACCCTGGAGACTTGGAATAGAGAGCTCCTGAGAGCTCAACCATCCCAGAAATTTGGCTGCGATGGTTAACATGGTAGAACCATGTTTAGTCATCCCAGAAGTCTGGGTACACTATGGTAATGCAGCATGTTTTTGTCATGATGTCACTTTTTTGTGGTAAGCAGGACTTCAAATTTGGGGGATAACAAAAATCGCAGTGGATCCCAAGTCGGGAAGCTGCCTTTGCTCATGCTCCTCATCGCGAAACACCGCCTGGTTTTCGAGACTTCTGGAGGCAACAAATGGATAGGCTGTCCAAGCAGCTTGAAGGGGACGACATGAAAGGAATATGTAGGACCTAGTAGAAAAACCAGAATGGGTGGGAAAGTTTCAAGTTCAATGGGAAAATATCATTGACTTTCATCAAGGAGTTTCTTCTTGGTGACATTTCCCCAAAGGGCGTTTAGGCGATCAAACGACCAAAACCTCAATTTCATTCAACCCGCAGAGTTCGCACAACGAGTTCAGAGGTTTTCCAAAGCTTCCAACCCTGAGAATGCAGAGGATATACATCCCATTTACCCTCTGGGAAATCTGTCTGACAGTACTTCCCCCAGCAACAAAACAAGCTCCCTGGAATAGCAGCCCATTTTGGCGAGATGTCTGGGGGAATCTGGATAGATATATTACACTCTGGTAAATTCACATAGACCCTGGCATTAATCAGAATTGGAAGATGCGTTTCCTCTAAAAATAGCTATTCTCAGGGTCTATGTTAATATACCAGAGGGTACCCTCTGGTCAACTAACATAGCTATGGAAAATCAATGAAAATCACCATTTCAATGGGAAAATCCACTATAAATGACCATTTTCAATAGCTATGTTAGTTTACCAGAGGGTAAAACTAATATCTCTGGTCAACCCAGCCACGTCACAACGGAACTGTCCGCACCTGGATGGAATCTCGGGGTCCACCCATCATCTTCCTCGCAGAGACAAAAGTTGAGTCATGTTGTACATGGAGGTTTCCAGAAATGGAGGTACCCCAAAATGGTTGGTTTATACTCGAAAATCCTATCAAAACAAATGATTTAGGGGTATCCCCATTTTGGGGAACACCCATATATTGAAAGCACACAACAAACACACATCATTCTATCTGGATAATTCATGATGGATTTGAATAACTCATAGACCTAGATGTGTTTCATTATAATCAAATAAACCCGCCCAATAAAACCATGGTACACTCAAGCGGTTTATCATATAGCTGGCTGGTTAAACAACAGCACAGGGCCAAGCCCATGGGTCACGCTGTCAATTCCTAAGGTTTAAATCTTCCTTACTGTAAACTAAAAGTTCGATGCGGAAAATCGCATGAAAACCCATCATTTGTAGATCATTTTCTTGAGAAACCATTGGTTTTCCACATCTAGGCGAGTTCGAGGGCAAATCTCAATAGCACCTGGGGCCCTGGTATCAACGAACTAAACAGGCCATGTTCCATAGCAAACTGTGTGATTGAGAGGGTTCCCCTCACAGATTTGGATGATGTCGTTTACTCTGCACATTCGGGGCAATTATACCAAATCTGCTGGGTCTTTGTCAAAAGCCACCCGAGAGAAATTCGGAAAGTCACTGATCATCATCAGCCGGTTGTAAATCAGTATGTGGATATACTGGATATTATATTACATCCTCAATTGATGGATATTGATATTATATCACTGCGATATACTGCGATGATCTTTTGTTGGAAACTCGAAACTCACACACTCTAATCACTGTAATATATGTTGAACCGCCAACGAAGGCGCCCACGGCCCTGTCGATTTCGGTCACGTCATCCCTCAAAGATCTGCCCCCATGATGGAAATCAAAAAAAAACAAAAAACATCTCGATTTATGGATGTTACAATGGTGATTTATACAGCGGCTAAAATGGTGATTTAATTAGCCAACTATTCTCAACTTCTCAGGTGCAGCTTGGCCACATGTTTTTGACCAAAATCTTCACCTGAGACAAGAAAGCAGCGTTTGGAGAGTCGCCGGCTGGGCACCCAGAAATAGCGACAAAACAGCAGTTGTGGATCTATGTTTCCGAGCCCAAGACGTGACGAGTGAATGAATCATGGAATATATAGCTTGAAAATTGTGATTCTACCCTAGAATCTGTGTACTTTTACATACATTCTTCCAATTTTTATGGCTGACTTGGAGGCTCTAAGTTTACTCATTCGTGACTCATGATTCAATGATGAACCCATCAAAACAATGACCAAACAAACATCGACCAGAGCCCAAGTCATTCACCGAGCCACGCAATTCTCTCTCTTGCGCGCTTCTTGTAGAAGTTCTAAGACGCTGGGTACCATCTCGCCTTTTTTGTCCGCAAATGCTGGGACTGCACTGGACTGCTGGTGCTCAAGGTGCTAAATTGTTGTAGTGAATATCATTGGTTGGATGGAACACCTACTGGAAGCATCTGCTGTGTTTTCCCTTCAAATTCCAGGAATAACACCCTTACAATAACACCATCCCTTCATCGAATTCTCGGCCGTTCGGTTCCCCGGGCTTCGGATCTCATCAAAATGAAGGAGGCCCCGCAAGAAGGAGGTGGTCACGAAGTTGGTCCAAACCTTGGACATCTATAGGGAGCTGAAGGGGATATTTGGAAAGAACAAAGCCTTGGGGTATGAACAATTGTTGTGTTGAAATATATGTTGGAGGGAAAAAAACATACTATGAACTATATACACAGGCTTTACAAGAGCCAGGTTTGATTACAGAGGTAATAGGCAATAAGGCAACAGAAACCTGGAAAGATTGAGCAAATCTCACCAGACCTGGCCATTATTTACAAGGGAATTAGAATGGTCTCAAGCACACGGGCTGATTCGGCTCCTTCGTTCAAGAAGGAATATGAATATATCATCCCGCCTTCCATTCTGTCCTCCATTTATCATAAACACAGCCCAGAATCCAATCTAAATCATTGAATCTGTGCAGATGTGTGCCATTGTTGGGGTCCAAAAAACCCGGTTAGAACCAACTTTTGCTTTCTCATCTCCCCAGTTCGCCAGGAAGCCACAGACCAAGCGATCTCGGAATGCAGTGAGAGCCCGTTGAGCTGGTCGTCCAAGGTGTTCAAGATGGAGAGTTGGAAGAGGCACAGATACTGCGGCTTGATGCCATAGTGCCGATGCCTACGGCGTAAGGTGTTCACCGCTGATAAAATTACTTTCTTCGAGTGATCCCCAATATGAGACTTTATTTGGCATAAAGTGTGATACAGATTTTGACATTCTTTCTGGCAAAACTTTCTGACAGGGAAGAGGAGGAGAGGACAACGCTGATGAAATCTAGAGACCTCTAGATTTCATCAGAGTTGTCCTCTCCTCCTCTTCCTCTTGGCATCCTAGCTGACATTTTCTTTGACATATGCTCTGCCATTCTATCTGACATATGTTCTGACATTCTATCTGATATTCTTTCTGCCATTCTTTCTGGCATTCTATCTGACATTCTTTCTGGCATTCTAGCTGGCATTCTATCTCACATTCTATCTGGCATTCTATCTGGCATTCTATGTGGCATTCTATCTGGCATTCTATCTGGCATTCTTTCTGGCATTCTATCTGGCATTCTATCTGGCATTCTATCTGACATTCTATCTGGCATTCTATCTGGCATTCTATCTGACATTCTATCTGGCATTCTATCTGGCATTCTTTCTGGCATTCTATCTGGCATTCTTTCTGGCATTCTTTCTGGAATTCTATTTGACATTCTATCTGGCAATTTTTTGGCATGCATTCTGACATTCTATCTGGCATTCTATCTGACATTCTACCTGGCCTTGAGGTCTGGCAGCGCCCACTGGGATCTGAACTCGCGGTTGGCAGTGCCCACTCAGTTCTGGGGCTCGCGGTTGAGGTCCGGCAGTGCCCACTGGGATCTGTGGCTCGCAGTTGAGGTCTGGCGGTGATCTGGAGCTGGCAGTTGAGGTCCGGCTGAGATCTGGCACTCGCAGTTGAGGTCCGGCAGTGCCCACTGGGATCTGGAGCTGGCAGCTGAAGTCCGGCAGTGCCCACTGAGATCTGGAGCTGGCGAGGAGGAGGCGGAGGAGCGGGAGGAGGAGAAGGAGAAGGAGGAGGAGGCGGCGGAGGCGGAAGCGGGTGGGCAGCTGTGATAAAATCTAACAACCCTCACCTGGCAGGTGGGGAAATAGCTCCCTGCATCGAGTTCCAGAAATTCCGACTGTGGACTGTATCGGATGATATTGGATGAATCATTTTAGGTCATATAGGATGGAATTAATAAAATTACCCTCTGGTTATTTAACATAGCCATGGAAAATCCCCGAACTAAATGGAGGTGTCTAGCTGGGAAAATCATCCAAAATTAGCCAGCTATTCCATGGCTATATAACCAGAGGGTAGGGGAAACAGTTTTGGACGGAAAATGTAGATGGAAAGATCAGTGCTGATGAGGCTGGGCAATCCCACCAACTCAATGGAGGATTTTATAGCTAGCCATCTTTGATTACGGGAGGGTATAATTAAAATATCCGTGCAATCAGTGATACAAAATATATACTGTATATAATATACATTAATATTATGTGTATATATATATATGCTATGATATAAATAGATTATATATAGATATATAACAATGAATATATACAAACAAACATTGAATTGTTGGAGAGTATACCAAGGAATTCATACTTCAAAAGTGATTGGCTTTCTATGGCCTGAGATCTTCGTCCAGGATCCTAACATAGCAGCCTTCATGGTCAACCCTGATCCTGCACTGCGAAGAAAATGGTTAAAGTACCAGGATGTTAAGGATACTATCACATACAAAGTTTCGATAGCCAGAATTACAACAATACCAATCGTGATATATGATATATTCATGTATAGATACTCTATAATGATAGCTTAAATGTGATCCCAAATATGGGTATGGCTCACAATTATTCAGCCTTTAATGGGTTAGTTTATGTGAATTTACCACGAAAAACATGACCATAGCCATAAACGAAACGATAGGGCGCCTCAACCCCACCGAGGTCATCTCTAAGCTGGTCTTGGTGAAATTCTTTTCACGAAGGCTGTCCAATGCCTCCGCAACGGATTGCTTCAAGGTACCCTCCGGTAGTCAAGTGTGGCAATTGGAAATCCCCGAACCAAATGGAGGTTTTAATGGGAAAATCCCCTATAGATGGTGGATTTTCCATTGCCATGTTTGATTACCAGAGGGTAAATGGACCCCACACCTGGCCTTTTGACCAAGATTTATCAAGGTTTATCATGGAAAATCCCATGAACAAAATGGATAAGATGTGGGATACCACTATTTCAGGAAACCTCTAATGTCAAGGTGGGATTAATAAACCATGGTTTATTAATCATGGAGGATTCCCCAAATAGTGGTTGACATTAACCATTACTAGGGGGTTTATTAATCTCACCAGTTCCGGGGCTTGAAGTGTAGGGATTCACGGGCTATGCTGGGGTACCCGCATGTGCAAGCCAACATAGATATGGAAAGTCCACCGTGTGTAAATCATGTCCTCAAGAAACTTTGGGTTGTCCAGATCTATGTTAGTTTACCACAAAGGTATCTCGCAATTCCAATACATTCTGGATGTGTATGAGACATGAATAGCCAGTATGCATGCTGGCCAGAGCCCACTGATGTGTCCATAGATATGATTGTTTCTTCCCCGAGGGATTGGAAGCAACAAAAATATATAGATAGTATACCCTCTAGAATCAAACATGGCAATTTAACATGCTCTATAAATGGATGCTTTAATTGGAAATTCATCAAATTTAATTGGAAGATATTTCCAGCTGGCCACGTTTGATTGCCAGAGGGTGAACCTAGCAATCATGGAGGGAGTTTAAACCAAACTACTAAACATGTGGAAGAAATGGGACTAGCTCAGTAGATTGTGCAAGGGAAGCTGGCAGGAAAACTGGGATGTTGACCTCATAGGACGCGTCGTTGGTTTGTCCATGGTTATGATTAATTCATGATTCATGACCTGGGTAAGCTTGGGACAGCCCCCGGTTGGGGGACGTGCCAACCGTGAAATGTTGGAGGAGCGGAGGAGCGGCCAGCCCAGGACTGTCATCAGAAAACATGCCCCCCCTGATCTCAAGCCAAGAGGCAGCGTGAATAAAGGCACCAAACAACAGAGCTTGAGTCCGCATGCGGTCTCTCTTGAATATATTCAAGATTTCTCGATGTCTTGTGAAGTTCCTAGCGCGATTTCGAAAGAGGTATTTCAATTGAACATCAGTGGACCAGAGAAACAAATAGTGAGTTTTTTTATATCAAAGCGTCCATTGTTTGGCTGGATATAAAAGATGGAGCCATTCCCAGGTATTTGGCAGTCGCCTGCTCCTTCCAACTCAAAGGTCGTGGTCAAAATTGAAGACATTGAAGACATCTGCGCCTACCATTGAATTCTTGGTTTGACCCAGAAGTATATCCTGATATCCTGATTGTCGTCTTTAGTCTCTAATTAAAAGTGGCTCTATTATGTTCTATTCTCGTTTTTGCTGGTTACATCATTCC
Source organism: Symbiodinium sp. clade C Y103 (assembly GCA_003297045.1). NCBI lineage: Eukaryota > Dinophyceae > Suessiales > Symbiodiniaceae > Cladocopium > Cladocopium sp. clade C. Next base: position 127,620 of record BGPT01000125.1, on the reverse strand, counting down.
TTCCCAAGAGTGTTGGCTTATCCCAGCTATGTTTTCCTTGGTGGATTCCGCGATGAAGCTGTACTCCGAAGAGCACGAGAAAACACCCCACAGCTCCTGTACAGCATCTTCCCAAACTGATCTATTCCTCAGCGAGCTTTGAGACTTCTGCGGGAGCCGGAAAAGGAAGGGACCTGTAGAAAAACACGCGTTACAATTTGTGTATAAACCCAGCCATGCATGTAGATACATCATGATAAATCCATTCAAAATCACTCAAAACCCCAGTTAAACCAAGTAGGAAGCACCTTGGGGTCGAGTCAGCACCGTTCATCTCGAAAATTTGGAGGGCCATTGCTCTTGACCAATGCCCATATCTATCCAAGTCACCATGCACATTCGATTTTTGTGGGCTCATACATACCCCCTTATATCCACAGTTTTCACTGCTTATCCTTACACTAGTTGTGCAAAAATAGTCGTTTGACTCCGGACCCACATCAACAATGCTGGTCATTGTGTGGTTGTAGAAGCAACGTCAAGGAAGCTGGTAACCGTTGATAGACCTCTCTGATGGACCTCTCTAAACAGGGCAGCATCCACATGACGCATATACACATCATTCAAATCGTCATCAATATGCACCAGTACAAATATGGCATATGTACACTCTTCACACACACACACACAAACACACACACACACACCACACACACACACACACAGACACACAGACACACAGACACACAAACACACACACACACAAACACACACACACACACACCACACACACACACACACCACACCACACCACACCACACCACACCACACCACACCACACCACACCACACCACACACGACACACCACACACAACACACAACACACAACACACGACACACAACACACAACACACAACACACAACACACACCACACACCACACACAAAAAAAATCAAAAAGAGTGAGTCAGAAAATAGGGCACCCCATTCCATCCAGTGGTTTATAATCATTTCCCGCTTCAAATGGCAATTTGTGGGTAGAATATGGTATAATGTATATCCCATTTTAAGACACACTATGCAGGTACCAATCCTGATGCCATCGAGATATGGGTAGCACTATGCCTTGGATTTCTGGGACTCGTAGAGTTCATCTCTGTCCGCTCCCATTTCTTGAAGCTTCAGTTGTGGCCCATACAGGTTCTGATGTTCCTTGATTTACACAATAGAAACTCCTCGTGTTTGCATATATTTTTGCTGACTCAACTCCCGAGTGAACCTCCAGCTGAGTGGCGAATCTTGCGCCACTGGCCAAAGACTGTGGCCAACATGCTACCTGACTTCCCAGGATTCCGTGACTGGTTGTCATCCAGTTTCCATGGCTTGGTTACTGTAGTAGATCCCCCTGATCCAATTTTTGGAGACCCCTTGGGACCCCTTGGGACCCCTTGGGCCTGTGTTCTTCCAAGAGAGTTGAATTTCTATACTGTGAATGACTGACATTGGCATTGGGGAATATCAAAAACATATGTAATATATACATATATATATATACACTGTATATATATATATATACACATATGTAAAATATGTATATATATATATGTATATATATATATAAACCATTATAAACCCAGGAAGAAAATCTGAAAAGTGTTTCCAAGTTGGTAGTTCGATGATATGTTCCCCTCAGTTTCCAGGTTTCCAATCTATCCCTTGGGGAGTTACTATACCAATAATCAAACTTTCTGTGGGGGCTGATGATTCCCTGAGATCCAATCTAGTCCACCAGGGTGTCCACCTCTTTGGATTTGGGGTGGCCCTGGGTGGCCCAAAACGCACACCTCGGATTTGATTTGGGACTCTAAAGGGAACCAGAAACCGCCAGCAAATGTCGAAAATTACCACCAACAAGGGTGAAAAACCGACAAATTCACTAGGATCCGGATGGATCCGGTAACCTACAAATGTAGCCTCCAGAAGCCAACATTCCATCCAGGCAGAGAGTTACTCAACGATGCATAACTCATGGAGTCTTCGAATGCACTCTGGCAGAAGCGTGTGAATAAGGCATGATCCTCAGGGGATGGGGCAAAAAATTGGTTGGGAAGTTGGAGAACAGGCATTGGTCATTTTCTGGACTTGCTTGCCATCACCCAATGAAATTTGAGGATAATCTTGACTGATGCCCAGGCGAACGAAAAAATGCGAGGCTCTGTGAAGGGACTTAAAGTACCTGTCTCAGTTCTGGCCAGCGACGAAAGTCTTATGGTTAGTTGCTGATGCTTCGGTTGCCCCAAGGCATGAAACTGTTCGAGTGGTTTAAGAAATCTTGCCTGAGCCTGGCTGTCCCCTAAAAAGTTTGGTGGTAGTTGCCTAGTTTTTTGGCAGTGGTTTTCACGATGCTCAGGTGGCGACAGCAACAATGACAGGAATGGGCATGACCAACAGAATCACAAGAGTCATGATGATGATGATGATGATGATGATGATGATGATGATGATGATGATGAAAGCATCCACAACTGCCAGTTGTTCCGCTGTATACTCAGATTGAACTGACCCATACCCTGTGGTATTCTACAACCTATTTGTCCATAGAAAATACCTGCGTTGATGGATTATGTTCCTGTATGTTTCACATCATTTACCATTAAACATGGATGGTTTTGTCTGTCATATTTTCCCATTAAAAAATGATGGTTCTCTCTTTTTCCAGTAAAGATGGGTGATATTCTCATATATTCAACTAGGACAAATTCACAGAGAAAGTCATTCTCCCAGCCATCAAAGTCCAAGTCTCAGAGGCACCAGGATATCTGGAAAAGATATCTCCTTAAGCTATGGATGAAAGCAACCAGCTGGCCTCATCTACTGATGATTTCCCCCTAGGGCCCTAGCCCTTCGGACAATGACATGAAAATGCTGGGTTTTCCAGATCGAACTCTTTTTGTTTATCTTAGTTTACAGGAGAGTAACTATTTAACCTTTCACATCCTTGAACTATACCCTCCGGTTCTTTGACATAGCCATGGAATAGCTGGCTAATTTTGGATGATTTTCCCAGCTAGAAACCTTCATTTAGTTCGGGGATTTTCCATGGCTATGTTAGTCATAACCAGATGGTAATTGATAAGACCATTTGAAATCCGGTCAGGTGAGTGATGACTACGTCACTACGTGCAAACAAATGGGATTTTTCAATGGCGTTTGGTTCCCGCAGTGAAAATCCGAAATGCCAAGCTCTGCCAAGGACTTGGGGTCTGCAAGAACCGATCAGGTGGACCTCTGAAAGAAATGCCAAAGTGGAACAAAGTGACTTTGGATAAATTCTGAGTTGATGTGAGTTGTATGCATTGGACATGTGACGTTGCATCCGAAATACAAAGACGGTACCAAGTTCTACTACCCTCCAGAAATCAAACATCGCAGTTGAAAATCCTCCATGAATGAAGGTACGAGGCTGGGAACATCGTGGAAGTACATGGTGGACTTCCCAGCTAGCCACTAGCACGTTTGATTACTAGGTAACTATCTCCAGCTCTGAGATATTAAGGCATCACTCTCCGAAGCAAAACATCCTGAAACTCTCTGATCACGCCCTGGCCAAAACGCTGATCCTTCCCTTGATGAAAATGGGAAGAGTAGATGGCAATATGGCCATGCATGGAAGGTACAAAAACATCATAAGACCAACAAAAAAAAACACAACTTGTATCCTGGCACTCAGCTTGAAATAGTTTGCAAACGGATGTTCACAAAAAAGAAATGCATCCCAGTTCATCTCCCAACTCATGTGGACAAATCGTGGCATGACCCAACCCCACATTCCAAAGGTGGGTCCCATACCATCAGGCCCTAGGCTAAAGGGTTATGGACAACCATCAACTCCAGCAATAGGGGCTTACTCAACGCCTTGCAGGATCATCCACAAATGATACCCGCTAAAAATGATGTTCTACCCATTTTTACCCCATAAGTTTGGCACTTTTACCTTCTTTTGCGGGGTGTTTATAATTAGGAACAAGGGTTTGCTAACCAGCTATTGACTTGGATCGTCCCCCGAGAAGAAGCCATCACTGGTTTCTTGTCTGACTCAACTGCAAGGCCAAGTGTCTTAAAGAGACCTTGAACCTTGGCCACATCGCTTTGTGGAACCAAGGCTTTCTTCAAAAATAGGTGACCCTCCAGTAAACGAAGAAAACGCCATGGAAATCCATGGAGAAATCCCGAAGAAATGACCTATATCTATATGATTGCCTATGCTGGAGGGTTGCCCCAAGATCCAGTTTAGGCTGCTCCCCCGACCTTCTGGACATACCCAACATTGACACAGGAATATGTGACACTATGCGAGCATGTGTCCAAGCATGGGATGTCTCATGGTGATTGGGGGAATTGATTGGGGTGGGATCACGCTCTTCTTTAACACAGTTGAGATACCCTCCGAAAATCACACATTGAAAATCCACCAATTGTGGATGATCTTCTCATTTACTCAGATTTGTGGGGGGTTTTCCATTGCCATGTTTGATACAACCGGAGGGTATGATGTCTGAGTGTCTGACTGCATAAGGCTAACACGTCCAGACTGATCCACATCTAGTCGGTTGAAACCAGCGTAGATATGATCCTCCGAAATGCCTCGGCTGAGTCAGGTCAATCGTCTCCCAAATCATTTGGCTCCAATGGGTACACGAGCGAATTTTGTCGCCGTGTTTTAGGGTAAGCTTTTGTAATAAACCTGTTTCTCTATCTGCAAAATTGAAGATTTCTGAACATGGATCTCCCAATTGGATTCTGAAACTCAACATACCGACTAAACCCCTCTCGTTGTGTGGGGTACCTTTTGGGCGATATTCTTAGATCTCCACAAATATTGCCAGTTTCAAAACTGAGATATACATAGATACACGGGACATATATTCAATGGCCATTTCAGGAACGTAAATTGGAATATCCCCACCAAATATGGCCTTATATTGTACAGTACCTCCATTTTAGGGGCTTGAAATTCCCACTGATATAATTGTGAAAAATAAAAATACGTGTGGCTATGGCGACCCAACATCATCTCATGAAGTATAAAAAGACCTGGTCCTGGCTGATCATGCGTTGTAAACAACCATGTCACTCCAAAAGGCAAATCTGAAGATGGGAGCACCGAAATGGGGTGAGTGGGTGGAATATTCATGACAATACCATCCCTCCAAGTAACATAGTACCATTAGAATCCCATTAAAATCCCATTAAGTTACCATTAAAACCCATTCAAACCAATTGAACTCTCCTTAAACTTCCATGAAAATCCGATGGCGTTTGGCTCATCATGACTAACCGAACTCCGCTGCAACAAGCAGCCCCAGCTTTGCAAGAGATTGCTGAAGTCATCGAAGATTAAGATCTCAGCAGGCTATCGGGGGTTCGGCACAGTTATGGCCTTTAACAGTCTTAACATGTCTTAACAGTGATAAATGATGAAATAACTCCTGTAACTAAGGTGAAAAGATGTGACAAGTATCACTTTTCAATGAGGTTATAAGCCTGTTATTTCACCAGTTGCAACTGGCAAACGGGCGATCGAAACGATCGAATGAATGATTACTGAATGTAACTTGTCGTCAACCTCCATGTTGCTGATGCCCGCTGTTCCCGCTGTTCTGACTCTTTTTAGGGCTTTACTTAATTTATTTTATCCAAATCAACCATATATGAATATATCATAATATGACATAATATGACATAATACGACAACATATGACAGAGGTTATTTTTTGATATATCATGATATATCATAGATCATACATGTTGTAAACATATCATATAACATCATATAACATATTTATCAAACATATCAAACGTACACCTCACGTCACCTCAAATACAATATCGCATATTCACAAGTCCTCACACCGTCTTCGCACTTGGGATGGTCCCCTGATTCTGTCTTGGATCTTCCGGGGGAGTCTGCCGACCCCCAGCCATTGGATTGGTGGGACAATCTACAGGAAACCATAGATTTTTAGCATGACATATAGGGTTTTCCTGTAATTTCTCCCTTAAATTGAACATGAAGTTAGCCTCTGGTAATCAAACATCGATGGAGAAATCCCCATGACGTTTGATGATTTTCCCAGCGAGAAACCATTGAGTTCGGTGATTTCCAGTTGCCACGTTTGATGACACGGGCGGGTACAAGCAAGGAGTACTTTAGCAATCATGGGATGCCACCAATGTCAACCCGAGATGAATGTTGACCTCTGAGCTGCTTAACCTTAACCATCCTTAAGCTAATGAGGTACCAAGTCTTGAATTGAGCAATGGAATACAATAGAATACAATAGACATCACATGACACCACATGACATCACATGACACCACATTGCATGACATCACATGACATCACTGTAGACATCACGTCGTTCGGGGTATGACTCACCTAATTCTAATTATCAACCAGTCTTTCGGCCGGAGTCGACTACCTGGTGTTAGTGATGTGTGGATACGAAGTCTGCCGTTTGATCATGTTTGAACTACTTCAATATATCACAAACGTTTGAAAAAAAACAAGTTACACAATGTTACACACCCACTTAGCGATTTCGCACGGCGGCACCATCTTGCAGCCAAGGTTTCCTCAGCTGTGATTTCTGAATATGTCTGATTCGGTATAATCTGATAGACACATTCAAGTGCTAACCATCTCTGCCCCTCGCCCTCTGCGACCAAATCTTGGGGCAAAGCGGCAGACGGGTCGGTGACCTCGACCGCACTGGAAAGCGTTCAAAAGAAGGAGTTGAACAGCTCAAAATTGACTTGAAGCACAAAAAAATGTGGATTTATACAAGCCATAAGAATTGTGATTTACGCAATCCACATCTCCACAAAATGAGGATTTCACGAAGCAAACATCGGTCTGTATACCCTCTGCTGATCTAACCTGGACAGAGAATCCCCCATCTTAAGCCATTTGTAGACGGTTTTTGCAATCAAGACATGCAGATATCAATAGATATCATAGAATATCATAGATATCAATAGATATCATAGATATCAATAGATATCATAGATTTATAATGAGTTATATAGATTGACCCTGGCCGTGTGTTCGTTTGGGCGGCGAACATTTGAGAGCCCAACTAGTATCTGGTTTCACCTTGGTCGAAGGGACCTGACTTGACCCACAGCCTCTTCGCCCTCCACGGCCTTGCCCAAAATAGAGCCATATATCATCCTAAGTCCTCATGTTTGTCGTATTCTCCCTACTGCCGTACTGCCATTTGAAGGGGGAGCCCAGCTGCTCAAAGCTAAACATTTGCTGAGCAGCTGCCAACTTCACAAAGCACGTCTCCAGTTGATCCAAGCAAATGTCCTTGCAGGGCTCGAAGGCTCGGCTCGAGCTGAGCTCGAATCAGCTCAAGGGGTATTCTAAAAAGCCTCGAAAAAGTGGATGAAGAGATATGAAGAGTAGCAAGTTTGGGAGTTGGCCGCCAGTTGGCCTAGCAAAAATGCTGAAGACTCGGTTTGTCCGTGCTGAATCACCGATATGTTGTACTTCTTTTATTCAATCTTATATTTATCTGGGAGAAATATCCCACTGGCAATAGGGTGCGCTAATCGTGATTGTTCATCACATAGCAATCTGGGATTCACGTCCAACATCATCCAGCAATAAATCCAACCAGCTGTACCAGTGGCTGCGGAGTATGAATCGGATGTCATTTGGGGGTCAAGTGCATGTTCAAGTGCGGAATTTGGTTTCCGTACCTGGTACAATTCCATTGATCAGTGATTCTATAACCAATATATGGGTGTGTCTGAAAATAGGGTATATCCTCAATTATAGCACTTAATGAATAAGAATAATGATCCTTAACCACTGCTTAAGGGGTACACGATTTTCAGACAAACCCATATTGTAACTAGTGGCAATGGCTCTGTTATGCTCTCAAGTTCTGGTGATGGCGCCATGGACTGGTGGATATCTGTGGATGGTTGCGAAATCCGCCTCACCAGATGATTGATGTGTGGTTTATCATGGTTTTTTATCCTTTCTTCATAGGGTTTCAACCATTCAACGTGGTGCAGGATTTCTGATAAATCCACAACATCTTCAAACATCGATATATCTTGCACAAACATGCCGGGCCATGTGATCCGTGAATCAAAGAAAAATCTGAACAGCGCCACGGTGGCGAGGGAGACTTTGCAGATTGCGTCCCACCAGTTTCCTGAAAAGTAAGGTGCCTTTCTCCGCCTATATTGGAGACTTCTTCCCGGGAACTTTCACAGTTTTCAGTTCTTACCAGCCACGATCAGCCAAGATGCATAGTGGCATCGCAAATACATGAAGTCTTGCCTCACCAGCACAAGATCATTGAGTCGGCTTTAATCAAAGGTCATAGTTCGGATCCACTAGGAAATTCATGGCATTCAACGAGGATCCTGTGTAGCAGTGGTTTGGCTCGTTTTTTGGCCTCCCAAACCACCAAATGGTGGTGTTCTCTCTATTCCGTGCACCAGTGCGTGCCAAGAATCTTGTAGATGATGACACTCACTGCTGCTTTGGCCAATAAGGCTGCAATGACTTGAAATGCGCCTGCCATGGGAAGATATCGCGGAGAAAATCCGCGTCCAGTGTCCCAGTGTTTTCATCTTCCATCTTGGTCAATTGGTGTGCAGTGGAGCCAACCATTTTGTTTGTTTGAATGACGAATTAAATACGCATTTTGGTTGGCTGAATTTGCATGGGCCCATGTTGGTCAAATCCAAATCCCTGTTGTTCTACCGCAATAATCGATATATGGATACATATAGATGAGCATTTTCTGGCAAGCCGGGGTTGGGTTACCAAATTCCTAGAATTGGCTTGAGGGAAATCTTCACTACGAGATTTACCCCTTTTATTAGGGCCTAAAAAAGCAGGGTTTCAACTTGTCTCCACAATTCTTGTCCAAGCCACCCAGTAAGAGAGCGCACACAAAATCTGGTCAATCATTGGATTAGTTGAAGGGAAAATCTACAGGAAACCATGGATTTTCCCATTAAATATGGGGGGGGTCCTGTAAAGTTTCCCTTGAACCAATCCAATGAGTCAACTATTTCTTCATCCGTGCCTATGTACTGCGATAGGGGAGTCATGGATACGAAGAACAAGAAATCCAGCTGCAACTTTGCTCCGCGATCCCAGCCCTGTTGCTGCGGTGGTGGGGTGTTGGCATTCTGCCCATTCCATGGTCAAATTGGCATTATTGGAATGTCCACACACACACACACACATATATATATATATATAAGTATGTATATTTAGTGTTTTTTTTGAGAGAGAGAGAGAGATAGTATGTATATAAGTATGATTAAGTACATGTATGTATATATATGTACATATTTCTTCGGGCAAGTATTATGGGATACCTGCATTTTGAGACAAATCCATATCAATTAACCTTGGTAACCAAGGATTCAAGAAATCATCTGAAATCCCAATAGGCTACTCATGACTTTGGAACAGGAAGAACACCTTCAAACTTCAAACAGGGTGTTTTCTGTAAGCGTACTTGCCATTGTTTGCTCACCAGGTGGCAATAAGCCAGTGGCTTTGGGAGCACACTCCAACTAATATCCAGCCTTGAACTGTCATCACTCAGTTGATTTTTCTGAAGAAACGGAAACCCACTGGTCTTTGACGTCCAAGGATTTTAGGATCTCCCTTCATTTCCACCAGTCTTGGAAGCCAAGTTTCTGGCAAATATGGATAAGAGAAAGCCACAGCCGCCAAAATTACAGAGTATGTGAAGCAAATCCTTAGTGTTTGTTCGAATGGCAGCTCAGCAAGTGACCGTGTTTTTTTTCTCTAAGTACGTGATGCTGTGTTTTTGCAGTGTGAATGAGTGGATTTCTGAGCGTATCCCGAAAAGGGGATACGAACTGTTGACTTAAAATAGCTATGGACAATCACTATGTTTAATAGGTATAGCATGGGCCATTTCATTGCACTCAATGGGCCATTTCCAGCTATAGATGGTCTATGATGGTTCACCATGGTCCACCTATGAAAGATATTTTAAGATGCTGAGTTTTCATCGTCAGCTATGTTAAATTACCGGAGGATACATAACCATGGCCCATCGAGTCGTACCTCTGTGGCCCCACAACTAGGGCCCCTTTAGCCGTAGACACCACCGAAAGACGCAACTGGGGGTGCAGTTCATTCTGTAAAAGCCGTCCCGTTACTCTATGGTTTTGGTACCTGAAAATTGCGTACCAAACAAAGACTGATGATCTAAAGCCACATGTTTCAATCTGCTCCTCCATTACCCTCCGGTAATCAAACATGGCAATTGGAAATCCCCGAACTAAATGGAGGTTATAACTGGGAAAATCATCAAACTAAATGGTTGAGTTTCCAGCATGCCACGTTTGATTCCCGGAGGGTAACATGGCTTAAACTCTTAAACACATTGGCCGGGTATAATTACAAGCACACACTAATCATTGATCCTCGAACCTCGGGTAGATTCATCTCCCATGAATCTCAGTGATATCATGTATTAGATATTGCCATGAAAGAAAATAACAATAGAACATATCCTAAAATATCCTCATTTTCTGGGGATAGCCCATAATCTGCTAGTCACATAATATTATAGATATATTATACATATCTATATATTCATTTCGTATCCCATTCACAACCATTCATATTCATATCCGTTGCCCTCCAGTAAACTCATATAGACCCTGGTAGATAGGGCTTGGAAGATTAGTTTCCACTAGTCACTAGAAAATGGTTTATTTTCAGGGTCTATGTAAATTTATCAAAGGCATATTCCAAAGTTCGTGATTTTCAGCTCCATGTCACCAGTTTTTCCTGCCATCATTGCACTCACCGAAGGCTCCCTACGAAGACGCGTTTGAAATCCTTGGGCACATCCGCGGCTTCCGTGATGATCAACAGGGAAGACAGCTCAACCATGAAGGCCTCGTTGAAAAGCGTTGCCATCCCAAAGCTATTTCGTAAAGCATCCCAAAATGGCGGCTTAGCCATCCCAAATTTGCTACTTGACCATGAAAATTGGCCAGTTAACCATCCAAAATCAGTAGCTAACCATGGAAGAATTGCTAACCAGCAGTGGTTTACTCCAAAACAGTTTACTCCAATACTAAAGTGATTCAACCCATCAATAGTATATTCGAGGCTTTTGGAGCTCCGTGCGGCTCTGGAGTTTTCTAAGGCCAACTTCAGGACAACGGGGTGGTGCCCCGTACCAACTATCCTATCAGTTGTGGTGTTTTATCCTGAAATGGACCACCACCACTGGGGATGGATCAATTCACCTCGCACCAAAGGAAGCTGTCAACCTGGATGTTCGCTGATTCACTGATGGTCGGGTTGATCCTGGTTACCATGGTCGATGGTTAGCACGAACCATTGTCACAAGGGCTTTTCGTCATCCTGGGTTGAGTGTTTATCATCATGATGCCTTTGAAATGCCGAGGATGTATACACTTTGCAGACATACCATATATTATCATATATCATTGATTCTATATGGAGGTTTCCTAAAATAGGGGTACCCCCAAATCATCCATTTATAGATGGATTTTCCATTATAAACCATCCATTCTTGGGTACCCCCATTTTAGGAAACCCCCATATTATAACTATATATCGTTTTAAGTTAAAAGTTGTATCCCATTGATCTCCATGGAAATATTCCTTAACTACAACCCCCTTAACTGGCCTCTCCTCATTTGGTGCTCGAACCCACACACCAAGATGCGAGCTCCAAGAGAAGTTCAAAGATATAAACATGCACCTGACGCAGGCGCCGAAGGCGGGAACCCAACGATTTTGGCGACTTTAGCAGGAAAAAAACGTTTTTGAAAAGGACACTCCCTCAAAAATTTGGAGGTTTGGATGGGAAAATCATGGACATGTTCATATCTAGCCATAGTTGATTTATAGATATTAATCGAGGGTACCTATCAAAGCTGGAGGATTCCATGGGTATCTGGAACTGGATGGCTCATGCCTGTATAGGGCCGATAGGTGTCATGGATCATTCCTGGAAGCCATTTCCAGAACCTAAGAAATATGTCGCTGGAAATTGCCAAGTAAAAAAAGGGGGATGACTATCGACAGGCTGTAAGGTTGTCGCCTATTTGGATTAGTTCTATTGGCGGAGTAAGGTTGGGATTGCCAATGGATGGTTGAATTCTCCGACGCCCGACACCCTGGAAGATTGATTGTTTACGCGCAAAATGTTAAAATTAACGCTGAAATTCCTGAATTGTCCCAACTTAGCACAGAGGTAGAGGAGTCAAAATTGGGTATCACCAAAAAATGTTGATGGTACAACAGTAGCAAGGACCAACATCTTCGGGTCCTTTGGGGTAGATTTTTTTGTCTGGTACCAAAATTTTGTTGGTCAAATTCAATTCCACGTTTGCCAAATCCCGATTCTGATCAATTCACAAAGTCTGATGGCTCTGGATTGATCTTCCCATAAAGATGTGATTGATCTTCCCATTCTGGTGGTTTTAAAAATTCATGTGCCATAGTCACATGGGTGGAAAAAAAGGCCTCTTCTTCCCACCTGAATGGGATTCTTTGGGGGATGGTACCTGGTAACCATCTGGGATTCTTGGGGGATGGTAGGAAACCGATTTTTCGATAACCCGCAGGCCTCACGCTCATACTCCACAGCCAAGTGTATCTCAGAGGTTGGGTTGCTGGACAACGCGATCCAAAAGCATCCGAACTATCAGTATCAGGTGAGTCAATATATACTACAAAACATGTGTGTATATATATATATATATTCATATGTAGATAGTTAGATAGATTAGATTAGATTAGATTAGATTAGATTAGGTTAGGTTAGGTTAGATTAGATTAGATAGATAAATAAACAAACAGATAGATAGATAGATAGATAGATAGACAGATAGATAGATAGATAGACAGATAGATAGACAGATAGATAGACAGATAGATAGACAGATAGATAGATAGATAGATAGACAGATAGATAGATAGACAGATAGATAGACAGATAGACAGATAGATAAACAGATAGACAGATACGTAAGTAGATAGATAAATAAATAGATAGATAGATAGATAGATAAATAGATAGATAGATAGACAGATAGATAGATAGGTAGGTAGGTAGATAGACAGATATATAGACATATTCATGTATTGTACATATGCCCCACAATATGACAATAGGGTCACTTTTCCTGTATGATGATATATCATAATGTCAAGAAGGCAGCGACCACGAGCATGCAGCACATACATCAGTAGATAGTAGACTGGGCATGTTGGGTAGGGTGCAGCCAAAGGTAAGCGAGTGCAACGCCATAACTGGAGTTTCTACTTGAGGGATCATCCCAGCAAGTGGCATGGCATGTAGTATGGATATAGCTGACTCCTAGATGGGCTACAGTAACCTGAGTGCAGGGCTTGATAACCACAGTGATCAACAACTCTTGGGATGTCATGATGGCATGTTTCCAATAACAAACCCTTCCCAGCCCCAAAAAAACTGGTAGAATATCTTGGATCTGGCCCAAGTTTGGGGTCATATCTAGATCATGTATCATGTAATGTATGTTTTTTTTGTTGCTATGATCAAGTGATCAAGCGACATGAAAAAAAAACACGACGCAATCAAACCAACCATTCATCAGGCGTCCCCACTCAAGACCCAATGATTTGAAGTATTTCGTTGGTAGATTCTGGTAGATTCTGGTAGATAGAATGGCAAATAGTAAGAATTATTTTGGAATTGGATATTTACTTTGAATCATCTTCCAATATCTACCTCCATGAGTATCGGTAGATTCTGGTAGATATTCCAAAATCTTCTTCCGACCTCCCAAAACTTCGGCAAAAATACCAGCCCAGCGGCAAAGTGTCGGGAAAAGGCCTTCGCAGCCCATGCCCTTAGGACGCACGCCTGGGCTGGGCCATGTGGGGACCAAATGAGGGGCCGATGGGCCAAGTGGTTAGGACACTCCAACATATCTATGGGCCATGGTTGGTTCAGTGGTTAGATGTGGTTGGAACCACCGGCAAAATCGATCAAAATGGCCTGTTTTACTTTGTTGAGTTTCCAATTTTTATGCCTATTGAGTCAGGGGATTTCCCAGCCCTGTTGGATTGCCAGAGGATACAGTCTTGATGGGGTTCTAACCCAGTTACAAGCACCAGCTAAATAACTCCATGGCCCACCAAGGAGTGCAATCGATGGAAAGGGACATATATTCTGTACAGTATATCACATGCAATATAATCCATAGTGTATCGAGAAAATGATTGCTATCAGCCACAAACCAAAAAAATGATGAATCACAATGAATTCGAATACAGAAACTTTTGACCAGAGATCCCTTGCAGATTGATGGCATTTGATGGCAATGCTATTGTACTTTCGACCATACGTGGGAATTGTTATGTTGGACTATGATCATGTGTGCTCTATGAATCTATAATAACTACAAGATGTAACTCTGAATCTATATGCTCTAGTCTAAAAAATATATTTAATGATATGTCTACTCTATGAATCATGGTAACATACTATTGCTTTATCCCAGGGTTAGTGAAAGACCCGGGGTCATCTTTCTCCCACCGGATTTTCACCACTTGGACAATGCGGGACAAGGCCTATAGCTATGGAATGGGGCCCATTTAGCTAGTGAATTTACCCATTAAAAATGGTGATTGTCCATAGCTATGTTAATTTGCCAGAGGGTATTGTGGAGGAAACCCGTGGTTCGATTTTCATGATCAGAAATCACATCAGTACGAACGGATCAACTTCAATCTACATAGTAAATCATAATAATGCAATTTGACATAAAATTGATCCGTAGATGAAGATGGCTCTGGTTTCAACCACTGGTATAATCCATCTCTTACCCACGATCATCACGTGGGCATCGTGACTGGAGGCACCCCCCAGTGAAATGTGCGGTTTATAAACCCCATTGACTGGTTCGATATTGATCAACCAACCGTGAGATGTTAGTTGCAAACCGGCTAACTCTAGGTAGATGTATATGCCATAAACCCACCATTGGAATGCCATTCGTTATACAATGCTTGCCAACTTTGCGTTTCCAAACTGGGGCACATTCGATATTGAAACCGTGAATGACTCTTCGGTGGGATCCCCCTTTTATTGTCGGGCTGCTATGATGGCCCAGGGGTCAAACGTGCTGAAGGTCATCCGAAGCAATTTGCTGTGAACCTCAACGAGTGAGGATGAGCTTTCAGTACAACTGGGCAGTGCCAGCGAGCCAAATCGCCAAGTAAACATAACAAGGCAAATTCTATGCTTATGGAATATCAGGCTCTAAACCAAGGGGGAACATAAACCAACAAACATGCCACCGGGCACCACCTTGCAGAGACTCTATATCAATTTGGTGGGGGAAATTGTCTCCAATTTTTGCTGATCTTTTTCAGAAAGCTCCCACTGTTGGGAATTTATATGTTCAAACTCGTCCGGAATGTCTAGTGGATTTTAACAACTCCACCCAGTGACATGAAAGTGAACATGGTCCACGTGAAAACAATCCCTGAAACTGATCCCCAATATGTGGATGTGGAGAAGAAGCAGGAGGGGGAGGATGAAAACGAGGATAAGGAGAAAGAGAAGGAGAAGGAGACGGAGAAGGATGATGATGATGATGATGATGATGATGATGATGATGATGATGATGATGATGATGATGATGATAAGTACCTTTCATATATGTGTATTATATATATATCATTATATATCCATGTATTAAAGTGAACAATCTTTGAGCACGGACTTTGTTACTGAGTGGATAAGTGGACAATAGTTGAGTTCATCCGTTTCAAAAGAAACGAATCGTTATTCTGAACAAACCATTGTGACAAAATTCAGTGACTAATCCAGATCAAAAGAAGGTCTGAACAAAATTGGTGTCTCAGGGCATCCCGAGTTCGCCCTGTGTAAGACTCACTGGTCAATTTCATCTCGTCAGGTGCGATTCTTACGATATTTCTGCAGGGAGCCCCCCCTTGATAGGTCACTTGGTTGATAGCTTGGCCAACTAGGATTTATGGTGCAAATGCTATGTATGTACAGAAGCACATATTTATATTGTAAACATACCTACATATTTTTGTATTTTCATCTCAAGTCTATAGTTAGACAATGTTATAAACCAACAAATGCCACTGGAGGTGGCCTGATTTCCGGTCCATCCACCATTCATCCTGTGGCCATGGCTCCGAATTCTGACCAAAATGGGATGGGGTCAGTCCCCTGATGGACGGTGGATCTATTCCATGTTGGGCCCATTACTGAGGGTATTTGGAAAATGCTTGGACCATCTAGTAATATTTGTTTCAAAATATCCTAATGCTTCAATATGCAATTTGTTTGGAACATGTTTGGAACTTTTATTTGTGTATTTAATTCACCCTTTGGGAATCATTTAGTTAGATGGGCAACTCAGCCCAGTGAAAATACCCCCCCCCCGTAATCAAAGATGGTAATAGGCCAATCCCCCATGCACAGAGAATATACCGATTAAAGCACAGTTTATAGAGGATTTTCCCATTCAACCCTCCATTTATAACGCTTTTACATGTTGCTATCATTTTCCCCATTTTCGTGCGGTGTTTTCCCAGCCACGTTTGGTTTCCGGTAATTGTCCAGCGGCTCGCGTGGAGACGCAGTAAACCGCGATCCCCAGCAGCAGGGTTTCAGCAATCCACATGATCCACGACAATGGCGTTGGTATCCGATAGCGAATGACTCCACTCTCTCCTGGGAAACTTCCACAGTTGTGGTTGGAAAACATGGGCGCCATTTGTGGTGCCCAAAATGTTTTGTTGCTTGATGTCACCCCCATAGTTTGACAGTGCGATGTCGCTACCGTAAACCCAACAGTTGCTGGTGTGAACTAAACCGTACTAAACCAATTTGACTAAGGAACTGGAACATCACCTTATACCTTTGTGAATCACGGCAAAAATAGCTGATGGATGGTCACATATGGTTTTCCTCCCATCAATTCATGGAATGAATGGTCTCATAGTGAGCCATCCCACATGTGGAAAGGATCGATAATTATTTTGAGGTCTGCATACCCAAAGAGGTGTGTTCGATTGGAGACATGCAGGTTGATATTGTCTCATCTGCATGCCAAGAAATCGATCCATTGTTCTGTGAATACAACTGCAGATATTCATGTATAACTATAAGTTATAATTGCATTACCGTTTTCAAAATTAATATAAACCCTGCCAAATAGGGGTTTGGAAGACTACTTTCCACGAAAAATTGGCTATGTTCAGTATTTTCAGGGGTCTACGTTAATTTAGTGGAGGCTATTTTGATATGTTTTTTCACAAAAGCGATGCCCGGGCCGCTGCCCAAAAAATCCATCGTCCTGTGAATTCCACAATGTTGCAAAAGACACCGAAGAAATCTGCCACATGCAGAGCTAGCCCCAGGAAAATCGCCAGCAGCACCGGCCACTTCTTAAGCAGAAGCAGTTCCCCCCGAC
>BGPT01000125.1:67577-105077 GCA_003297045.1 Symbiodinium sp. clade C Y103 | reverse complement strand
AGCCAAATTCCATATCTTGTCTATCTTCAGGTTTGGTGACCATCCTCACAGGCTGGACATGTGATAGGTTTTGGTGTTGAACATGATTCAACATGAATGTTTTACCATGTCAAGTGATGTGCAATGAACAAAATGTCAAAACGTTGGGACACATCTGGAGACTTTATAGGTTGTGGCTGCATGAAATGATCAGCTGGTCCTCTGCCCCAGTGGGCTACGCCTGTCACAAATTGCAAGTCACATGGCAATCTGTACGACCCACTTCCCAGGAGCTTCGCTTGAGACCCACATCCCAGGAGCGCACAGGTACGTGCATCGTTAAAACACCACTAAATATGTGTATATCTGTATATATATACAATTTATATATACACAGTATATACCTATATAATGTGGGTAAAACAATAATAAACCATCCCAAAAATCACCATAAATAGGTGGTGTAGACCATTCCCAAATAGGTGGTCTATTATTGTTTTACCCACATTATCTTCATTATGTGTTCTTGGATAACTGCATACCATGATGTGTAAAATATGTCGAGGTCAAACCAATCAGACACAATATATCATAATATATCCCAATAAAAGATTACCCTGTGGTACTATAACATAGCTATGGAAACTTGCCCATTTATATATATAGATGACTTACCTGTTAATAATGATGATTTTCCAAAGGAAACTGTTCAAAAAAACAGATGGTAAATCATCAAGAATCGCCATGCTTTTGTATCAATCCCCAACAGAGTTTTCCGGGGAACTGAACATTGATCCAACACATCCTCCATGGAGCTAGAAATTGACACGATTGACGCCTTTCTCCATCTTTGATGGGATCAAGATTCGCCAAGAACAGCATGACAAAATCCACATATGGCAAAATCAGGCAAATTTCTTGGGCTTAGAGCCATTAAACGGGCAACTTCGACTCGCTAAAACTGGGCCTTGGCTCTGAAAAAATGAATCTGGTTCGTGGTGACTATATAACCATCAACCAACAGATGCTCCATAGATATGTGTAAATATGGAATATTTAGCAACATGTAACACCAAAAATCACCCACATCTAGGGAGAGATCATCAAAAAAATAGAATTCGACATATGCAATACTATAAAAGATTGTATGAGCAAAATGCTATAAGAGATTCATAAAAAGTGAGTCAATCTGTTTTAGGGATCCCAGTCACGGCCGCCGTACATCGTCCTCGCGGAGCGCTTCCGGCCTCAGCGCCTCAGCGCGAAGGCCTGGGAATCGCCAGCGAACCCCTAGGCCTGGAGGCGGATCCAAAAATGGCTTCGAAGAGTGGATGAATAGCGGATTACCCTAAGAAAGCCTCTCATAGTAACTCTAGATTTTTCCATTTTTCGAGCTTCCATCACCATGTTCCATCATTTCCCTCGGTTTTTCGTGGTCAATACCCTCTGGTCAACTAGCATAACCATGGAAAATCACCAGTTTTAATGGGAAAATCCACTAGAAATAGCCATTTTCGATAGCTATGTTAAATTGCCTGAGGGTAGAATAGTGGATTTTTCATAGGGATTTCCACAAATGAAGGATCATAGCTGGATGGTTTATAATGAAAAATTCTATTCAAATCCTCTATGATTAATTTCGGATTAATAGGGATTTCCGGATTTCCATAAATGAGGCATCATTATAATAGCTGGTTTATAATGAATCCATACAATTCCAATTCAAATCCTCTATAGAAACCATCTTAGATTATCTTAATTGGTGTTCTGACCAGCAACCCCTAATGTGCATGGTTGCGAAATCCTACACCAGTTTGTAGATGGTAAACGTCCCGTTATAATATTTTATAATCCCATGATTTACAGTGTTTCAGAAGTGGACATACTTACCAACTGGTGCAGGATTTCGCAATCTTCCACAGAATGGAAAACCTCGGCAGCCTAGGTACACTGAGTCATAGCTGATGAATGGGATGGTGTTTTTCTCCCATTCATCTGGTAAATTCAAGGTTTTGACATGTTTTGACCAATATCAATATTAGGATTATACAATCATCCAGATATTTATGCTTATTTAATGGCTTGTTCATCAATATTATTACTAATTATCAAAATGGGTTGTTAATGGAAATCCATGAAATAGTGGATGCTTAAGAGTGATACTAGTGATGGTTGATATCAAAATATGCACTAAAATAATGAGTGTCCTGTCAATACCTCCACTACTTCGGGGATTTCCCAGCGGCCCGCCATGTTTGATTGCCGAAGGGTAACTGAGTTCTGAAGAAACCAAAAATGGACTTGTTTGCAAAACTCATCAAAACTCCAAAAACAAAGATATGCAAATGGACATTGAAAGGTGTTTGATTCTGAAGCGAAGGTGGCCGTAGGTATCCAATATGTCTTAATTGGGGTTCAACCATCCGTTTCAGGAACCGCTTCATCAACCAACAACCAACATGGCTTAAGCTGACTCTATGTACCCTCCGGTAATGGAATGGTTTGCTTTGGAAAGTGCATGAAAATGGCTCGTTTATAGGTGATATCGTCCCTATCCAAATTGTGATGGTTCATGTTTTTTTTTTCCGTTTTCCAATCGGAAACTGTTCAATTCCCAGAGGGTGATGGCCCTCATGGGGATCATCCTGAAAATCGACGGCCCTAAATCCACTGTTTCACTCCTGCCATTTTTCCCCATTCGAATGAGCCATTTATGGGGTATCACCATTGACAAAGCCATTTGAGCCAGTCTCAATTTAGCGTATACCCAGAAATAGACTCATTCATAATCATCATTGAATCGCGGCTTCCCTATTAAGTACGCCCCATTTTCAGACACTTGATGTGAGTCAATGGGGATTCTTTAGCAAAAGCATGGTTGGACATAAAAACAGTCTCGTTTTTGCGATCATTTATGAAATACATCCCAAAAGAAACCCTGTTGAGATGCATCGGAGCTATTCATGACTTGGGCGCCCTTTTTCGGGGGGATGGTATTTAGTACTAGGGAGATGTGATGAATAGTGATATCCATTCACCGGATCCCCAGATAGTCATTGCAGTCCCGTTATCATCCATCACTAAACAATTCTAGCTTGTTAACCATACAAATCCATCGTTACACCATACGAATCCATCATCAAACCGTCTAACTCCATCATCGGAGCATACAGATCCATTACTAAACCACATATAACGATATAGATCATTCATTGTCATTGTTAACCTATATTATCCTATAGTATTTTTTTTACATAGCCATATCCTCATGTTTAGTAGCCAACTCATCAGTACGATTATGTCTGAACATCAGGTTTTTGTTGCTAAATCAAATGGGGTTGTCTGAAAATAGGGTATACCCCCAATTATAGCCATTTAATGGGGATACTGAGGATTAACCAATGGATAGGTATATAATTACACTATTTTCAGGCAAACCGAAATCACAACTCTTAATTCTGGTTCATAGCTAAATCATGCTACTGTAAATCATCATCCTTCAGAGGGCCGTTTTCCATAGCAAACTGTCGTATAATTGGGGGCGTTCGAAGATTCCGAAGTCTACCGGGCTACCCCAAATCCAAATCCGGAAAATGGATGAGACTTAGTCAACCCGTGGTGACGACTGGGGACCATGACTTAGGAAACCCCGAGTCTTGACCGGGGTGCCACTCAACAAGAACCGTGCTCCGCTCCGAAACTCACACCTCATGGCTGGCGCCCGGACCTCGGTCGTGGGAGCTTTCGGAAGGTATCTCGGTGTCGAAATGGATTTCACGGATGATCCATGGATTTCACCAATGATCTTTGGAGATCTATAAGAACATCATTAGTAGATCTACAACTGGAAGATTTTTTCAACTAGCCGTGATTTTGGAAGCAGAGGGATCTTTTCTGTTGCAAAAAAAAGTCCTATTTTCAGGTTGGTTGATACATGTTCATCTTCTCATTTAAGTTCAAACATTTGTATTGTGTTGTATCCTCAATACTAATGCAGTCTCAACTCGCAGCAAACAAACAACACATCCAATGTGGGATCCAACCTATGTCCTCGCAAAATCTCAGTAGCAGTCGCAGTATGCCAAGTGCAGGTACACCCTCACTGGTTTGGAACGAATTATAGATTCTGTTCCAACCATCACACTTGAGCAATGTCATCCGCTGAAGTGTATACCAAGGCCTGGCATAGTCAGACATCGAGTGTAATCGTACAACTCAAAATCAACCAGTTTGAAAGTCTTTCCTTGGGGGAAATCTGCCATTCAGCTTCAGAAACGCCCATCGGCGGCAGTCTTCAACAGAAACCCAAGAACTTTTTTCGCACGTCCACGTTGCATCACGTCTTTGCTAGCAAGGGGTCCGGGTGAATGACCCGCAGCTTTTGAGGTGACCCATCAATATGGAACGCATCTTCCATGGTCGTGTTCCACATCCATTGTTGAAGGGTGATATACAAGATTACACAGAGTACACCTAAGATTCTATGTGAATTTCCACTGAAAAAAAATATGAGTTATTTTAGAAAGCAAATTATGTGATTTCGAACCAGGAGAACGGGCTTGGAAGTGGACGTTCCAGTTCACCTTGGCTTGATGTTCACTGAGAAAATTGCCCTCAATAAAGGGGGGGTTTTGCCATAAAACTTATCAGAGACATCCAACCCTGACCCTGCAAAAAAAAAAACGCCACAGGTCATTCGGCCAGGATCGTTCCCATGCCATGTCTGGAGGCACGAAGTCCATCATGGCATCCGTTTGTTTCGTTGAAGAACTGATGCTGTCAAAAAGCGGAAAATGGGGCTTGCCTATAGCAACCCACAAAATGAGTGAAAGCTTGAAAAGTCAAATCCATAGTTCACTCCTAAATAGCGGAAATTATGACATGTTGTTCTTTGGGATCATCGGAAATTGCTGGACAAAATTTCGGAAACCACTGGTACCCTAGCTTAGGAAACCCCTAGTGAAGTAAAATCATCTTGGGATTTAAGTTTTCTACCCGAACTTTCCGGGCAAACATCATGCACAGCATCATGTTCCTACTGCTGGTCTTTTGTCCGCTGTCTTTTAAGACCCGTGGGATGAGGCAGGGACCATTGTACAAAATGGATGGGAAGCCTGAAGGGTTCAGCATGGTTCATGCCATTTTCCATAGAAATTCGATGAAAATTCTGCTTCAAGATCGCTTCAGGATGCATCTTGGATTTGGCGCCAGCTACTGAGAGTTGTCCTTAAAAGAGTCGGAGCACGTTCGACGCCCCGGAGTCGGTGAGACGCAGAAGCCGCGGCTTGTGTTGCCCCAGAGTCATGGGATTCCCATGGGATTCATGGTGTCGTTTTATCACCTGCTGTCGTATGAGATTCATCGATGACACAGATGTTTTAAAGGAAACATTCGGCGAACTGGATACTGTCTACAAATCGTGAATTTCTGATTCAAAAAGTAGGAACAATGGAGGCGCGCTTGAGAGGGCTCTGGATACTGGCCCTTTCCCTCCAAAAATACACCAAAACCTTAGAATCCTGAGATCAGCACAATGATGGCTGTAGAATGTTTTTTTGGCAATATCACACCAATTGCGATGTCAAATCGATTTTGGTGGATGTATATTTCCTGTGGGGCGGAGTCACAATTTATCAAGCGCAGGAGTTGCACAGCAGGAGAACCTTTGAGTCAGATCCCAAGGTTATGTTCTAACGTGGCTGTGTCAGTTCTTAAACGCCATGATCACATAGCTCCGACTATACTGACCATCTGAAACACCCACAGAGTGCACTTTGATGTGTGGAATTGTACCAAAAGATCTCAAAATAATCCAAGAGAAACACCCAAAATCAAAGATAATTGAAGAGTAAGATTCAGGAAGATTCAGTAAAGATCAATGGTGGAACATTTATACATGTTTACGATGGGTACCACCAAGGGGGTCTCGACCCTTCTTGTTGTCACCAGAGGGGCACTGGCCGTTTTCTCGGCGGCAGCTCTGGCCATTGGTTGCTGGGCTGCTGGAATGCCTTGCCTTCCACAAAGCAACACATGGCGGGGTCGGATGCTGACCTCATGGACCCCTCTTCCGATAGCTCTCTCCTTTCGGCAATACGTTTCTGTGTTTTTGGAAGACTTGGGGTGTCTGAAAATGGGGTATACCGATACCTCCCAAATGTACCTCATTTTTAAACAAACCCAAGTGGTGTGAGATGGTTTTGAGACAATTTACAGGAAACTTCCAGATTTGAAGTGAAACCAGGGTTTTCTGTGGGGAATCAAATTGAAACGTTGAACCAGAAAGGTTGTTCAAGGTTGGATTGTAGGATAGTTCCAACAGCAGTGCTTGTTGCAGTTTCAATCTCTGGGTCTGGGAGTGCCCAAACACCGGAACAGAACTGGAAGCAAAACCAACATGGGCTATATAATTTCTTGCATATCATATGCCGTATGCGTGTATCCTAGCTATACAGCTATATTAAGGCAGAATCATGTATGCTGTGTCAATGCGCGCAGCATCAAAAATAGTATTATATATATACATATAGTATTATAGAAAGTGCGGACGTACACATTCTAATACAAATACGCACCTGCTATCACCTACTCAGGTATGCGGTTTGTCCTTTCAAATCTGCAAGAACCGGAAGGCACGGCGAATTGCATCGAATTGTACCGCTGACGTGGAAGTGCGGGCGAAGGAGACGAGGATCCAACCAAGGAATATGAATATGGGGATTTGTTGGCGAAGTTGTTCTAGTTCACTCCAACTGATGGGGTTTTGGTCCTGGTTCATATATATGTTGATATACAACGAATCCATGGGGTTTGTAGACCAACAAAGACTTCACTGGGGAGAAGCTCATTGTAGCTGTTTGATGGCTTCAGTCTGATTGAATATTAATGAGTTCCTTGACAATCATCCTTTCATCTCTGTGGAATGGCCTGGATGAGCGGGAAAAAACACAGATTCCTGTTGAGGGGGTGAATTCACGAAGCGTAACTGGAGATGACTTTGAGCTGATTGGAATGAAACCCAATCAGTTTTTGCCAGAAATACTTCGAAAATCTGCAGGAAAATCCTATATTATATAACGGTAAAGAACATCCAAAAAACCATGGGTTTCAAACACATGTTCCCTTCAACCAATGCATTAAGTCCTTGGGTCCAGCAGTTGTCACTTCCACCAGCTGCGGTCGTGGTTTCTTGAACTTGAAATCAGTGCCCATGGCATCAGCAGGGTCAGCGAGATTCTTTTTCCAGCCTCCATACATTCTTTCAATGACAAAAATGCCAAGGTGTTGTTAAAAACACCCATGAGGTACTGGTAAAAATTCAATTACAGCTATTCCTCTATCACAGGTATATAAATAGCAAATCCTGTGATAAGCCAGGGGGCTTACAACTCGCGACCTACTAATAGGAACTCACCAAGAGTTGGGTATTTCTAATTTTGGTTCCAGAGGCCATCCCCGGAATCTTCAGCCCCATTCAAACCTTTGGGTACCCTCCGGTGTCATCAAACATGGCGCGCTGGAAAATCCACCATTAAGTTCGGTGATTTTTCCAGCTATAAACCTCCATTTAGTTCGGGGATGTACAATTGCCAGGTTTGATTACTGGAAGATAAAAAATCAGATTAGAGCACACAATGGCTGTCGAAGTACCGAGAATGACGGGATCTGAAAAACATGTTCGCAGGCGCTGCTCGTTCACCCCTTTCTGCCACGGACCATGCACAAAGTGCAGCCTGGCTCATCTGCTGCTTGGCAGCAAGATGGCCGTTGAAATCACGCCACGCCACCTGACACAGGGCATTCTAACATGTTTGAACGTGTTGAACAACGCTCAAGTCATAGGGATGCACCAACCCCCTGGCAAAGATCACCCCTTCCAATAATACATGGTTAAGATTCCCCAAAAAAGGACGTGGTTGTTGGTGGCTGAATCTTACTTTAAAAATGCCGCCCCCTCCCCAGTTCCTAAATTCTGCTCACTTTTCGAACTTCTCCTTGTGCGCTTCAAAATCTCAACAATCCACCCCATGATCAGCGCAGATTGGCTTCAAGGGGCCCTAGATAAGACATACAAGTAATTGAAGCGACCCAAAAAAACATGTAAAAATATGTAGCAATCATACTCAAATAGCGATGAATTACTCTTGTACCTGTTTGGGGTCACTATCCTTCCAGAAGTCTCACCAAGCAATGGAAAAAATAGTTTACCAATAGAAAACATGAAAACAAATCTATTACATTATATTATAATACGCATCGTATAGGACCCCAGATAGACAAGCAACCCGACACTACTTTAGCAGGATTTGATTATTCTATCTTGTTTGGGGCTGCTCAGAAAAAGCCAGGTCAAACTTTTTTCGCAAAGGGGCTATATTTGGCTCGAAGATGCTGACAATGAGATCGCTCTCGGTCTCCAGCTATTGCCATTGAAAAATGAAGAGGATGGCAAAGCGGATACCTGGAAGGGCCGTTGAAAACCTGCCTCCGGGTGGGAATTCCGGCCTTGGATTAAAGCCACTCAGGGGGCAACCTGCTAAGCAAATAAGCGCTTGGTACTTCTCAAACAAATAGAGTTACATCGTTGTTCAAGACTTACCTCTATCACAACTTCCTTCAATCAAAATGTCCAAAATAATTTCCATACTGATTTCTCAAACAGTTCGGTGGATGGGAAAATGGGTCTTACAGCAGTAGTCGTTTCCCGTACAAAAATCAACTAAATCAACTATTGACTAGTGCATGGCTGTCTCCAAGTTGATCTCAGAGTTAGCCAAGTTGATTTATAACTGAGTCTGAGTTTGCCACCAGTCTGGTTTATCATTAATGTATATACGCATTATGTATATTGTATATGTATGTATATGTTTCATATTGTTCAATATGTACATTACAATACATTACATATCACATATATATATATATATACATTACTGTATTACATTACATTACCATGATTTTTGCCATGCGTATGTCGTAACCCCCATCAAGGTCGATGCATGTCGAAGCCCAGGTACCAACGATGCCAATGGCTATGAAGATGCCCCAGAACCCCTCCTCGCCGATGTATTCCTGGCCAGAAATTAGGGGGGTGGGGATGACTTGTCACCACTAAAAAGGGCCATGATATTGCCATGTTCATGGGGGAAAACGATAGTCTAAAGCATGACATGCCACAGAGTTGCTTTTTTCATGGGTGGAAGATGAATGAACATGATGATGGCATATGAAGATCCATGTCATAGAAATCGGGGAACATTTTGATGGGGTAAATGAATGAAATGACATCCATGAACCATGAATTTTTCGGATGTTCCCCATGTTCCCCAATTTTTTTCAGACAATCCCTGGAGATGCTGGCTTGGCTCATCATGCTGTGGTGACCCTTTGCCGGTAGATTATAGCAAAACGATATGTAGGAAGGGCACCATACATGTTGATTAGTGTCCAGATGGACAACCTATGACCGGAAATATGTGTCAAGGAGCCTAACGGCTACAAGTTAAAAAGGTTTATGTCCTTACTATGATTTGTTGTATGGATTTCTGGGGTTGTGAGCCATATCCAGCCGGGTATCATAATTAGTTGGTTGGACCCACACTATCGCTACGGTAGTTGTTTAATTGATTATTTGGCAAGTGTAACTGTGGTTATTTCGAACTGGTAAACTTGATGCTGCTATCACTGGGGTATACTGGGGTCATCTTGCAACTAATAAAATGTTGATTCTACCTTGACTTTAATAAATCAAAGTGGTTAACTACCTAAAGATAGCTTGTGGATATCCCATAGAACTGGATTGCAGTAATGATTCTGAACCGCTTGCCAACTTTGTAGGTTGGTTCTATCCAGCAAGCATTTCAGTGGATCAACCCTACTTATATAATCCACTGAAAATACCAGGAGTATAAAACCTACTAGCTGGAAAGAACCATCTCCGAGATGAAGCGATGAAGCCGCATGAACCCAGACATACCGAAAGTTCCCAATGGTTCCACCATTTATAAATCGGATGTCGGATGTTGATCCCAATCGGAAGCTTGGATTAATATGGTTATGCATGGTAATGCCATGAGTCTCCAAGTTCAGATGGCTTGTGGCACTGTACCATTCTCAAACATGAAAAACACAACTTTGAAAGATTGGGCGGGTTTTGACGTGTTCAACATAGACACGTTACTAGTACCATCATTCTTGCTGAGTTCATTGAGGTTAGCTCCTTCTCCGCCCCCCGAGCGGAGCCCCCATTCAACCGATGGATCTCTTCCCGGGATGGCCCTCAACATATCCGTTTTCAGATGGAAAATGAAGTTCTTTACGATGGATATGTTCGAGTTTTCCCATGTCAATTTCCTGTTCCGGGTTCTGCAACAGTTTGAGTTCCCAAGCGTTCAATGGGGTTTCTCCAAGAATGGGGCCCAAGCAATGATGGCTGTTCAAAAGTATGAAAAATACATGAAAACACATGAAAATACCCTTTGACATGGCGTGCTGAAAAATCCACTAGCAATAGTTCCATGATTTCCAGAAACAAAACCTCCCATGGCTTTCCGGCCACATGTCCATGGATTTCCATGTTTTCCCCCGCCTTGGACAGCTTCAGAGCAAATCGGATGAGCGCAAAGATCAACAACGCCACCGCAACCTGAGGGGTGAGGGGTCGTCGAACTTTTCAATCTGCTCGTGGGTTAGATCCTAAATACCCTCTGGTAAACGTATACATAACTATGGAATATCATCATTTTTAATGGAAAAATCAACTATCAATGGTCATTTTCAGTAGCTATGTTAGTTTACCAGAGGGTAACATATCATATAACGCTGGGATTTGTGGGTCATCATGATGTTCTTCCCAAAGAACAAAACACTATTGTTGGTTTTGACCTTTTTTTTCAGTCAAGCAAAAGGTCCCATTTCTGGACAAACCCACATATTGTTAACCCACATATTGTCGGTTAGATTCCATTCACATCCACCAGATTTTACATCCATGAACACATATTAATCATACCAAATACGATATTGTTTAGCATAGAGTACATACCAACCCCAAAACAAATAGACAACTTGCAAACCTGCAAATTACGGATGAAGCATCATCTTTCCCACATCTTGGAAACGCTGTTTCTACAGTATCCGTCTTTCCAAGATATCATACAATATTTTCTTAGTAAATGCTCCGGTGTTTCCCCTTTTCTATCTGATTTTCAGGCTTATTGCTATAATTGTTCACTCCCAGCTTGCTCACACTGCCGTCTAAGGAACCAAGGGAATGCAAAGTCCCAGGATCATTAGGTCCTGGTGCAAATCATGGCTGTAAGTTGGGATAGGAACCCAGGGATGGACTCAGATCCAAGTTGGGATATGAAGCCAGGTATTAACCAGGTGCAAATCATTGCAGAACATGTATCTCAGTTGGGATGTATGGACTCAGATCCAAATTGGGATGCCACATCTAAGTTGGATTTGATCATCTTACCAAGCTACGAATTTGGCACAGTAATGAAAATCGTGTGTTATCGATAGTGCGAACTCTTCATATTTGGTGACCCACATGTTCATGGTCCTGACTTGACCAAAGAAAATGGACAAATATCTGGGAAGCCCCCAATCTATTTGGAGCTTCAGCCTCCGGAGATGCTAAACCCGGAGCGCAGGTTCACTACCGTTCTATTCCTCTGGCCTCACAGCTAAATCACAAACTTTGACACGTCCAAAATCTCAAAGACGGTCTTGAAAATCAAGTAAAAGATGTAAAAAGAGATGGGACAAGTGGAAATCTAGTGGAAAACAACACAGATCATTGGAAGACGCGTATTGTGGGATTCACCCAATCATAAATCATCAAACAAACATCCATAAATAGGTGCTTTTTTTACCCAACCCCAGTTATGGTAGGTTTATAGCATTGGGTTTCCCACATGAATGCTGCGTTGTCCTGTGTCAATGGGGCCTCCATGTTCTCGAATTTCCATACCTGGGCGCAGCCGGCTTTGGAGCCGTGGCCGTGCGCTTTTCTGAGGACGAGCAGACTCATCTCAATGGGACAGCATATGCCTATGATATAAACCTATGATAAAAACATATGAACATATGAAAATATGCTGCAATGTGCAATTTTATATCCGTTTCATGGCAGTTGTGTTCATTGGTGAAATGATAAACCATTTTGAGGACATCCCAATGGGATCACCACCCCGAAGTCTTAACGGATTTTCAGCCCGTTATCACGGCCCACAAATTGACCTTTTCAGGGGGTTGTTGGTGTATCAAAAAAAGATTGGTGCTGATCAGATTAATTATGATTTACCCTGTGGTAATTTCACCTAGCTGTTGCAAATGGCTATAGAAATAGTTGATTTTCCCAATAAAAATTGTGACTTTCCATGGTTATGTAAACGTTTACCAGAGGGTATTGATCATTGGATGGTGAATAAAAAAGAGGACCCAGCACCATTCGGAGCCGCTGGGCGCCCCGACTGACAGACCAATGTAGGAGAGCCAGAGAACCACCAACCTTGGTCCATGCTCAGTGGATGATGGGGGGAATCCATTGTCATCCCATCAGGAAGACAATGAGACGTGATTAAACGCTGCGGCCCGGCTGGGGTTGATGTTTTCATAGGAGGAACCTGTGAAAAAACCGTCTGGCATTGAGACATTCCAATGGAAAGTCTTCCAATGCCAGGTGTGTTTACCATTGTAACAGCATCACGCAGCAGTCAAGTCTCAAACAGATTCGGAGAATGTGCAGACTCCATGCATCGTTGGAGGTGAAATCCCCATTTTTCCCATTGTTTGATGTGTGAGAAGTGCAGTTTTGGTTGAAGATTATTCTCCCCAAACCGTCGTTGCTTGGAGTATGTCCCAAAAACATCCTCGCTGCGATCGATTATATGCCCTCGTCTTGTTGCTTCAATTAGTTGGGCTTGATGGAGGTTAATGATCCCTATCCAAAAGACCTTCACCTTTTGTGGGGGACTTAGAGATTTCCATGGGTTCAAGTTCATGTTTGCCATCACAATACGCAACAAACTGATCCTGATGACCCCAGCCACCAGCCATCAGGGCTGGAAAAACCCCTTCATAAGATCTTGCTTCCCACATCGCTGTTGGTGAATACCCCCAGAAAATCTTCAATATACAGTATCTCCCATGACATTAAGATTATCACAATTTTGGCTAAATTACAATGATTTACCCTCTGGTCATCTAACGTAGCTATTGAAAATGGCTATTTATAGTTGATTTTCCCATTAAAAATTGTGATTTTCCATAGTTATGTATACGTTTACCAGAGGGTACTCACCGTGGGATAGTTGCCATCACATTCACCACCATTCCAGTGACGCCGCAATGCCTCTTTGAAAATACGGACGGAAAAACAAACTATATCCCCAATTACATGCTTTCTTTGTTGGAAGGTTATGATATATATATATATATAGATATATTGTTGTTTTCTTGTTGGAAGGTTAAATGTTTGCTTTGTTGTTAAATGCTTTATTTGTTGTTTTAAATTACTTTCTCCCCATGATCGTATATGGAGGTTTCTTCAATTCCCCATATTCTTGGCAAAAAAAATCCCATGGCAAAATCCCATGGCTCCCATGGCAAAATCCCCATGGAAATCCAGGGGATTTCCGCCAAGCGACAGGAAGGAGGAGTACGCCTTGGCATCTACGGGACCCCCCAACTCTCCACCGTACTTCCAGCGACGAATCCTCAGAAATGACGGGATGGCACGTGGAGATATGTGGAAATGGCGAGAGGTTTCTACCTGTAGATAGTATGATGCATATATACAATACAGTAATGGTATATAATTATATGATTGTATATATGTATATCTGAGATAGACCAGGTTCTTGATAGACTTTATGATAATGTATATCTACACGGAATCTATCAGGCGTTGTTAATATCAGACGTTGGTTGTTATAGACTTCTATGAACCCTCCGGTAACGTGTTCCATAGTAAACTGGCAAATTACTCTGGTGATGGGATTATGATTGGATCGTGCTGTGATGGACTCATGCAACGTTCACCAATTTGTTTACAGCAAATAACAATATACAAATACCGAACATCCTCTGGTAAACGTTAACAGTTTGCGAACTGGAAAATCACCATTTCTAATGGGAAAATCAACTATTTCTATAGCCATTCTTGATGAAGATCCCACTTGGCTAAGCCCTCAAGTTGGCTACACCCCCTCAAATCTAATACTTTAACCAGTGCGTTCACGGCACTGAATGACTGAAAGAGTCACGCAGGCGCCACATGTGAACACCTGAGGTGTCGAGTCCAAATTGAAGAGAGATCCAAACTGGGTAGGTATTAGCGCCTGAAAAAACGGCCAAACACATAAAAACATGTGGGAAAATCGGAAAATTGGTGAAAAGTGATGAGAAGTCCATAAACATGGATGAACATGGATAAAGCTTGTTGAAAATTGATGAAAAGTCAACGAACATGGGTGAAACTGGGTGACAATTGGTGGAGAATCACTGAAATATCATCCCACAACAAAACCTAGCTGGTTAGTCAGTAGCCAATGTTTTGGTCACCCATTTGATCCATTTTGGAATATGGGATAACCAAAGGCATTGGCGACTTGCCATCACTGGGGTCGTTCACCGATTAGAATGTGCAGGATCATCTAATAGAATGGTCTTAAGTCTTAATCAATGAAAACTGTTGAATGTTGGCGAACATGTTTGAGAGTATAGTTGCTTACCCATTTACATATGGGATCAACCCACGAATTTGATGTTGAATAGATGTGCCCAGCTTTTCTGAGACAAGCTAAGTATGGGATGGTGAAATGGGTCAAACTCAGTTGTCCCTCAAATAGTTGGCTGGATGGTATCTTCGATGGTTCTTGGTTCCTCGCCCCACTCAAGCCCAATCAAGAATGGTCTCCTGCTTGACGGCTCATACTCCCAGTAAAATATGGTTTAAGAAATGTTCAGAAAATCCATAATGTACAATTATATACATATACATATACATATATACATATAATTATATATAGTTATTGTAATATAATATGTGTATTTGCAAAAATATCAAACATCATAATTCCACCCGTTGATCAATTATTAAAACACTCTCAAATATCGGGTCGGCCCCCTTCAAACGGAAAAAATGGCACGGCTTCGAACGGCCCACTGGGCATCCAGACCAGTACGCTAAAGCTCATACCCTGTGACTTCACCGCAAAAGTGGTCCCCTGCGAGCGATGGTGGTGAAGGCAACAAGGTTGATGATGGTCGCAGCCCAAGTCCGAAGTACAAGTACTGAGAAGAATCTCAGACAAGCAGCAAGATGATTTAGATATTGCGATAGCGATGCTTGGTGGTGAAACATCTACTGCTTGAAAATATCATTTTTGTTCACCCCCAACCAGGATCAACCAGGCAGGATTTCCCGGATTTCAGTGGGAGAGCCGTGGGAGAGATGGAAGATTGCAAGCAGATCGTTTTTACCTGTAAACTGTGGCAACTGCAAATTTCAACCCTCCGACCAAAGAGACTTGGATGTGCATTCCAACTAGTAAGTGATCAGCAACTCATAGCTGGTATATCCCATACCTGCTGGTATATCCCATACCTGCTGGTATATCCCATATATATATATATATTTTATGTATATACATATTTATCATATTACATCTACTTACTGGGATGCACATCACTACCATTACCACCACGCAAAACACGTGTTGTGACGTGAAGTTACCGGGCCTGCAAATACCAGTAGAAGGAGGCCAAGAGCCATGGCATTCCAATGCCAAGGAAGACGTTCACGGAATTACTGCCCGTAACCTGCATCAAACATCGACAAAGCACGTCGTTCCAACCGGGAAAAAAATCTGGCAGCTTGGTTTATAAGCTGTTTTCATAGCTGTTCATCCCATTTTAATTTTCGGATCATATGAAATAGCATCAAAATATATCAGCCTGCGAGTCATGAATAGATCAAAACACTACACACAGGTTTCGACTGGGAGGATTTAATCTGAGGGTGGGATTACATGGATCTTCATCCTCCTATCATTTTGGAGTCATGATCCCATTTCTTCAAAATCCCGGGGCTCAACCCTTGAGTTTAAAACAACAAATCCAAGCTCAACCAGCAGACATGACCACAATGGGTGAAAATGGCCGACAGCATCCTGCAGTGGTACTACACACCGTCATTAGCTCATCGGTGAATGACAATTGATCTTCTGAATTCTATCTAGTTTCAATCCAAAATGATTCAACATGATAGATCAACCACTATCCAGCATCATACACAAGGAAAGCACTAGTCAATTCAGCATCTTCTCAATCATTGATAAAAAAAACTATTTGCCCTGCATTGCCCTGCATTCTTCTCCAAGATTGTTACTTGGGAGTGGCTCAAAATTGCTCAAATTCACTGGGAAAATTAACGAAACAACGGACCAACTGCTTGTCCCATTGATACCCCATGTTTGAGCCGTGGCCAGTTGATCCAACTAAATCACAATTAAAATCCAAAATCACCAGTACTTCCCATTGAAATACCACAATCCATCGGATTGTTTCAAATTAAATCCCATTCAATTTCATTGAATTACCATCAAATCCCATCAAAAATCACCATCAAATCCCATTAAATCACCATTAAATCACCATGAAATCCCAGTAAATCACCATCAAATCCCATTAAATCACCACTAAATCACCATGAAATCCCAGTAAATCACCATCAAATCCCATTAAATCACCATTAAATCACCATGAAATCCCAGTAAATCACCATCAAATCCCATTAAATCACCATTAAATCACCATGAAATCCCACTAAATCATTAGATCACTGTTAAATCCCATCAAAAATCACCATTCAAGTTCATTGAATTACCATTAAATCCCGTTCAAATACTGCAATTGGAATCGGATTCTTTCAAGCTCAGCAGCGTTCACGATGGACGCATCCGCTGTTGGATCTTGCCGCGCGGCCGTCATCGAGGCGAACAGGTCCTATGGCGGGAGCGTAGCCGGACGCCATAGTGAGATCAGAAGTCAGTGGATCAGGTACCCTCTGGTAGACATTTGCATAGCTATGGAAAATCACAATTTTTAGGGGAACATCACCTATTTCAATGGCCATTCAATAGCTATATTATGGAAAATCACCTATTTCAATAATGGATGAATGGTGACATTGAATATCATATGGGAATAAATGGATTAATGATGTATCATTTTGGATGATTCTGGGGATTCTATGATATAAACTCTGGTAAACTATCATAGCTTTGGAAAATCGCCACTATAAATAGGTAAATAAACTATAAATGGGCCATCTTCAATAGCATTCAATAGCTATGTTAGTTTACAAGAGGGTACCCTCCAGCTTACAAAAATGAGGAGTTCATGGATTTAATCCAACAAAATAGGGATTTGACCAACAAATGTGGGGATCCAACAAAAATTATCCCATTAAATCACCATTTAATTCAAACAAAATAAGGAGTTCACGGATTTAATCCAACAAAAATAGGGATTTCACCAAGGGATATAGTGGTGATTTCTTGAAACAAAACATAGCCAACAAGAATGCGAGTTTCCATAAAAATGGGGGATACTCCAATAGCTGGATGGTTTACAATAAGAAATCCTTTTGGAATGGATGATTTGGGGGTACCCCCATTTTCGGAAGCCTCTAAATGACGATGTAAGCAACAAACATGGGGATTAAACGAGAAAACACGCGGGATTGAATGCGATTTCATGAGATTTTATGGGATTTATTTATAGTGGATCAGAAGTCTGTAAACTCAGACAAAATATGAAGATTGAACTTATTTAACCGACAAAAATAGGGATTGAACTGGGATATCATGGCGATTTCTTTATAATGGACCGGAAGTCAGTAAACTCAGAAAGAACCTGGGGATTTTCCCAAAAATGGTGGGATTTGATGGGAATTTGACATGGGAATATGATGATCTACCCTGTAGTAATATGGTCATCTATGTTGCTCCACAAATATGGCTATGTCTGAAATGGTAAATATCTCCCTGGTAGGATCAATGATGATAAAGAATGGGATGTTGGGGGGTATCCGACTTTCAAACAAACCAAAATAATTATGTTGGATGGTTTCAACATCCCAAGTTCATAGACCGATGATCATAGAGTAGCATAGCACTTATGGTAAAGTTCATGATCATCCAATCGACCACTTGTTCACTTTCTCATTTTTTGTGGAGTAGAAACTGTCGCAGAGCCCCACATTTTACACAGAGAGATGTCAGTCACATCATGTCACATCCCTGGCAAGTCTAGCTGAGCTATCCAGCCACGCATTGGGACCAATGGAAACACAAAAAGGGTATATATTGTTACCCTCTGGTA
The DNA here is from genome assembly GCA_003297045.1 of Symbiodinium sp. clade C Y103. Taxonomy (NCBI): domain Eukaryota; class Dinophyceae; order Suessiales; family Symbiodiniaceae; genus Cladocopium; species Cladocopium sp. clade C. The sequence goes on along the minus strand of BGPT01000125.1, from coordinate 86,702 downwards.
ATCAAACGTGGCAATGGGAAATCCATCATTTATAGATGATTTTCCCATTGAAACCTCCATTTATAGGGGATTTCCAATTGCTAAGTATGTATTGTGAAGTAAAGACTGTTCATTTTTTGGGAGGGTCACTAATTTTGACCCAATCCCATTTGTTGGTGAAATCTCCATCATCTGTGTTTAAATCTCCCTATCTTGCTGGTTCATTTCCCCCTATTTGTTGGTGAAATCCCCCCGATGTGGTTGGTTCGATCTCCCTATGTTAAATCCTATTGAAACCCATGAAATCCCAGTGGAATCCCAGGGAGTCACCATGAAATCCATGAAATCCCCATTCCATTTTGTCACCAATACAGCAATAAAGTCCATTACCCTCCATGGAAAATGGTCTCTTTATAGTGGATTTACCTATCAAAATAGCGATTTTCCATAGTCATGTTAGTTCATCAGAGGGTAACCACATCAAGAAAATGTTACCAATGTTTGTTCATCCCCCCCATCCCCCCGCGGTCCGGCACAGAAGTGCCCAAGGCGACGAAAGAGATGGCGGTGATGTTGTCATCGACATTCGCAACCTCGGTGTTAGCCTTCACTCATGGGGGGCATCAACATGGGTATATGGTGGGTATCATAGGGATAGAATATGAATGAGCTCCAATGCTATATGCACTATATCATACTATATCAATAGTGATCTTTAAAAAAATGTAATCACACTGTAGTGATAATAACAGGATTTTTGGCAGCGGCCATTTGAGGGTTTATAGAGGATATAAATATACAATTCTGGGATTCATAGACCAACTATAGCTAAGTTATTCTATTGGAGTTATAAATTCACTCTTGGGGATATCATGCCGATACTATGTAGATATGGTAGGGAATATCACCAGCGTTTTTCATGAGTATATGGTGGGGAATGTGAACCAAGAGTGTATTCATGGAGATATAATGAAGGTATACTGAGCATATTCTCCAGCCATACGAGGTAAGCTATGGAAATGCACAGGTTTCGCTAGACAATGATCTACATGTCTGACAGGTCTTCTATACCTATATTGGTTTAATGGGGAATATGTATGATTGTGTATATATTGCAGATATAATGGAGAGATATGTTGGAGCATATAGTTAGAAGAAAATATTATGGGGATGCAAACGGATCTTCATGGGTCTACCCAACCTCTCATTCCATTGTACTGGTTGGCCAAGGTATGCCACTCGAAATTCAAGGATGATGAGAATCCCCAATAATGTCAACCCCTGATTAATAAACAATGGTTTATTAATTAGGGGGATAATCCCCCAATAGTCACAATCTAGTATATACTTAGATGATACCCCCCAAATTAAACAGCCTAGGGGTTTATTAATCCAGGGTTGACATTATACTGGATAGATTTGGAGAGTGTGGGCAATCCAATGACTGGGGATGGTGTATACAACATCATACCACCCATTGGATTATCCATTTCTGGTGGTTTTAGGAATGTTTCGGGTTTTGGGTTTACCCTCTGGTAAACTAACATAACTATGGGAAATCACCATGCTTTTCATGGGAAAATCCACTATTTCTACGGCCATGTTCAATAGCAAACCGTTTAAGTACCAGAGGGTACCACATGAGTTTACTGAGATTGTTCAATATTAGTAGGGAAAAGCCACTATTTCTATGGCCATGAACCACTATTCTTTTAACTACCATTTATTGGATCGAAAACCCCTGACCATCTACCAGGGCTGACCACAACTCAGACCAGGCCCCCATTTGCTCCGTCCAGGGACACACCCGAACAGCTCGGCCAAATCGCCGATGATGATCTCAGCCATGCGGAGCCAGGGGCCAGGAAGAACTTATTCAACACGGCTCAAAGGTTAAGAGTCAGTTGACTTTTTTCAACACGGCTTCAGGTAGAATTCAACATTGGAGAAAGAGTTGCTTACTGGTGCTGAACGCAGGGAATGAGGGTTGCTGACCTCTAATAACCATTAATAATCATCCCATTCCCTCATTCCCTACTAAACACCAGTAAGGTTGTTTTTCTCCAAGAGGTCCATTGGTTCCACAGAACCATATATTCTTTGCATTTGTTGGCACCGAAAAATTCGGGTAACCCCTCGAAAATTTCGCGGGAGGGGCGCCTGAAACCCGGTTCCGCCCAAGAAATTGATGCCTTCACCATATGAACGTTGGGATGAATAAACCATGGTTTATTATGAATTATGGATTTGGGGGAGTACCCCGAAATAGTGATAATACTACTTCTTATACAAATAGTATAATATATTTTTTTATTTCAAATAATTATCATTATTAGTTAAATATATCATGATATTATAACATATATGTTGTTCAAATTTAGTTGACACATTTCTATATCTTCCCCATCATTTCTGCTCTTTATCCCCACAGCCCAGATCCGACTCGTTCCCAACTTCGGCAAGGTGCCGTAAGCCAGGCGATGTGCATCAAGGAGATGAAGAAACAGACCCAACCACCCAGATAGGCAGGTGGTGGTGTGAGCAGCGCAAAGGTGAAGGTCCATGGCAGCCAGATCAAGTGGTTCAGCCTAGGGCGTTCGAAAGACGCGCCGAAGTCAAGTGGTGGCTGAAAAAAAAACGACGAAACCAAATATGGAGGTTGAGTTCGCTGGGAAAATCGTGAATGGTGGGATTTTCAGCAGGTTTGATGGCCCGGAGAGTCAAATAGTTCAAGCAATGGTAGGGTGTGGATTCTCAATTGATGCTTTCTGTGTGGCCCATGAGTACGGTGAAATCACATCAAAGTAGATCAATGATGGCTAATGAATGTTTATCCCCCCATTCATATGGTATTATAGGTCCCATCCCCATCTTGTTATTGGGTTGGCAAAGAAGTAAAACCAGAGTTCTGCGCCTGAAAGAGCTATTATGTGCGGGTCCATTTCCTATCCCTTTTCCACCGCCCAAAAACACTGCCCAGTGGCCCCCCTAAACTCCCTTGAGTTCCCTTGGGTTCCCGGACCAGTCCAGTGCACCTGCTTGATCTTGTTCTTCCTTGCTGCCTCCGACATAGACATTCTCCAGCACCTGGTCCTTCCAGAGTGACGTGCCCTGGCAGAGCTGGCGAGTGATTCTCCGAGTGGCAACAGAAACTCTCCGACCGAGACGTGATCCACCCAGAATTTAGCGATACTCATTTTTTGAGATATGTTTGGTTGCTTTAACACCCATTTGTTTGGATATGATTGGTTGGTTCCTCCCTGATAAATTAACAGCTAGCTATTGAAGATGGCCAAAAAAATGGTTGACTTACCTCTTCAAAATGGTGATTTTCCATGATTTTCCAGTTCGCTATGTCAGTTTACTCGACTCTCACTCCATTTTATAGGTAAATAGCTTGGTAGATCTGGGCTAGCCCCATCCGCTCCAGACATCTCCAGTTGACCGAGTCCATCCCCGGCTGCGCCTGCCGGAGCTCATCGAGGTTCACGATCGAGTCGATGAGGGCCGTCAGACACGAACCTGGCGTGTCGAACTTCCTGAAATCATGGGGGATATGGTGGGGATATCATGGGGATATCTTGATATCTATGGATAGGTTTGAGTCTCAAACTATCAAAAACCTATGGACAGTTGACACTTTTATTGTCATGGGGATATAGTGGCCTAGTTTCCAGCTGCAGACTCTTGAAATAGTCATGGAAATATGATAATAGTAGTATAAAAATGGGATACGAACCAGATAGAAATTGATAATACAAGAGTCTCTATCACCAATGTCCCAATCCTGAAATTATAATGGGAACTATTAAGTAATATCAAATAGATATAATGGAGCTATGATCAGATAACTTCTATAGAACCTGCAAAGGCAACATGAATGGGATATGAAATAGAGTATATAATTCCGAAAAAAAATAGGAAAGTCATTCACCACTCTAAAAAATCTTACAGCTCTATCTTTTTTTTTGTTTGCTATGTATATGTATGTACATATAAATGTATATATATATATATCTATCTATAGACGTGCATTTATGGAAATATAGGGTGGTACCACCACAGCATCGCCACTGGAAAATGGTATACCTATGCTACACCCTGAAATATGTGGTGTTAACACGTTTCATGGCAGTTGATCATTGGTGATAATGACGCACCATTTGGAAGGGGACATTGGGGATCATCATCCCATTTCTACAGTTGAAAATAGCACATATTTGAAGCCACCAAGGTATTGAAATAGATATTGGTTTTACCTGCCCCTCATCTTACGCCCACTAGTAGGGCCACTAGACCATGGTGCACATGAGAAACTAGACCCCAGAAGAATGTCCAGCTTCGTCCTTGGTCGGACTGACACGCGCACTCCAATGATCTTCAATGCATTCCAATCCGATTCTTCGTAGACTCTCTTCGTCTATATGTTTAAGCGGGTTGATGCTTAATCCTAAAACTACAGTAGGATTTGAAGCTCTAGTTTCCGTCACTGGATTGGTTAAAGGGAAAATCTACAGGAAACCATGTTTTCCCCATCAAATATAGAGCTTTTCTGTGGATTTTCCCTTAAACCAATCTAGTGTTTCCGTTCATTTCAAGTATTCCCTGAAGGGCTGAGATCTTCCCAGTTCTATAGATCTGGTATGCCCCCGTGCACTGCAACTGGATTCCTGGGTACCCAAACAGATGTTTTACCTGTTTAGATCTTGAAGATCTCGGATATTTGGAATTCCCAAATTTGAAAACAAAGTGTTTGATCACTATAGATGACTATAGATGATTATAACTACCCTCAGGTTATTTGACATAGCCATGGAAAATCCCCTATAAATGGAGGTTTTAATGGGAACATCATCAAAAATTAGCTATTTTCCATGGCTATGTTAAATAACCAGAGGGTATATTTTTGGACTATTCAACCTTTCAACACTTGGGATTATCCGATTCCCAGCCAGATTCACCGTGCCTCCTCTGATCTCATTCTCAACGATGACGGTCAAGCGTTGGCACCTATCATGGGGTGCATTTTTCCCAACAAAATTAAGGAGGTGATGATGTCCCTGTTCATGTACGCACATTTTTTAGGGAGATATATGGAGATATGATATGTATGCTTGCTATGTACGTCCTATTTGGATGGTCATGGGTGGTCATAGCATGGAAAACGGTCATATCATGTCATACCAACATTTTACTATTTCATGCTTCAAAAACACCCAGTGTTTGAGGACAACAGTGGATGGCGTTTGGGCCAAAAGTGGCCTTCCATTCCGGCCGCAAATCGCGATTCGATTCAACTAATGACCCAGCAGAAGGGGAATGTGGCTATGTGGCAATCCGTGGCTATGAGGTACCAAAATTCTGTTGTCCTTTTTGGTTCTGGTTAGTCACATGGCTGGACAATCCTCCACCAATCGTTCAATTCTTCCAGCAATGAATACCCACCAATAGCAACCGGCAAAAAGGATGGTGAAGACTACAATTCTACTAAGAAAAGTGATGAATTGAACCTTTTCTGCATCTTTTCGGGGCTTTTCCCAGCTCATGGGACGGGTTTTGTCAAATCCAAGGCACTCTTCTCCACCATCGAAGTCGGGGTTGAACTCCGCTCCTCCTGTGGGTTCCTGGCCATCGACTTTTTTGGGGAACAGCTGGGGGTTCCTAGGTGATCATTAATGGATTGGTTGAAGGGATAGGGAAAGTCGGGAAAGTTTACAAAAAAACATCTGGAAACCATGGTTTTTACTGTTTACCATCCAATTTCTCACCAATCGGAGCTTTGGGACAGAGACATCTGAAACACCAAGATTTGAAGCCAGAAATTCACATGACCACGCAAAAAACCTTGACATCAAAATTGACCTCGGACTTGCTATATAACTAATAGATTATCTATCCCATTTCTTGAGACAAAGCCATGTTGCGGCAACATCTATAAGCGATCGCTTTCAGCTGTCAGACACCTCCAGTACGACTTGAAAGCGATCGCTGCGCTCTCCCCTCTTCTTGGGCAGAACGGTGAGCCTCGAGTTATCGCGAGTTGCAAAAATAAAGGGGTGGTAACCCTTCAATTTACATCAATTTACTGGGATATTATTGCATGGAACTGAAAGAACTAAATCTCATGAATGGAACAGATATGATTCAATTCAGAAATCTATCTAATGAAGGCGAACGGGATATAAGATGATGTAACAAACAATTACTGTGAGGGTTTGTCCAAAAGCTGCGGAGGTCCCCAAAACATGTTGATTTTAATGGGGAAAATGATGATGAGGGATGGAATGGGGTTTCCCTTTTAAAAAAATCAAACCCCAGATCTGGCAAGAATTGGGGTCCATTTCCCGCATTTTCTCTTGTCAAATCTCATGTTTGGGGGGCTCTATTTTGGTTGGTGAATACCCCAATTTATCTGGTTGCCCTTGGGTCATCCAAACGGGCACCGGAAAATTCCCCAGTTGCATCCATTTGTAGAGGATTAGCCTTCGAATAAATTGGATTTACCACGTTTGGATTGGAAGAGGGTAGACCTATAGTTGTGCCATTCATGTTTAGGTCTTCACTATATATACTATTCCGCACTGAAGAATACGAAAGATCCTAGGATTCTTATGAAGATAGGCGGGTTCTTTTCACATGAGCTCGTCATGGAGTTTCAAGGGGATACACCAAATGCCATCGAAATTGAGTAACATGCCCAGCCAAACAACTACGAGTCCCGCGACGACAAGTCATGGATCCCTCCCCCAGTTTTGCACACTTCAGATTTACCCAGTCCCAAAAACGGGTCAGTTGGTTCATTGGAAGTCACCTTCTGGGGGCATCAAGTAACTTGAAACTACCACACATTACCAAACAGTCACAGTAGAGTAAAAGATTCCAATTTCTATGAATCAAGATGACCTAACTATTTGACACTTATCTTTTGAATCAAGTAACATCCAAGAATCATGATGAATGTCGAAGGATGTTTGAGATATTTTGTGAATCACTATGTTGAGATTTCACTTCACTTAAAATGAAGGGTGCTCACCAAGCGCCGGAAAAATACAACAAAAAAACGCAGCAAACAAGCAAACTTGTTGAAATCACCAACCAGCTTTGTTTCTAAGAGGTACAGAAGACATGATCAAAACCATGTGTATGTATATATATATATATCTATGTGCACATTAGCATACATCACTGTCCATACATCTGTCATTCTGTTTACTGGTTCATCTTGCCATGTTGAATTATTCATCTTCCCCGTTTCTGTAAGTTTTGTACGTTGAACCTGCCATGACTCCAGCGCTCGCTTATCGCACGAGGGACGTGATCTCTGCGCTCTGCACACCGTCGCGAAATTGCACTTCGCCTTCATCGTCTTCGTAGTCGAAGCCTGGCCATCACTGGAAATTCATTGCAGCAACGGGTATAAGTATTCAACATATATATATATATATATATTATATATATATATATATACATATATATATATATGTGACTGTGTGTGAATCCCTTTTGACAGATTGATGACCCTCCCTGAGGACTGGGTATATCATCCAACTTTTGACCGGCCCCAAAAGGGTTACACTCCTAGATAGAATGATAATGCCACCAGCAAACCAGGATGGGGTTATAGCCCTCAGAGCCTCAGAATGGTGATATTTAGTCTAAAATTGGCATCTAACATCATCTAACAATTGAAAAGAGTATGTCATGGGAAATCCATCTGGCAAGGGTTGGATGATGAGAATTCGATCATCAAGCTGTGATTGATAATGGATACCAACATGGTCAACTTGGAAGAACAACTATGAAGACCCCATGCCGTAAAAATTGAAGAATCTCAGAACCCCTGAAGCCAACTCACTCTGCTCAGCACAGAAATCAAGATATCAAGATTGTTCAACTTTTCGACTTGCTCCTCTTAAACAATGAATCCATGCCAATTAGCACCACTTGTGTTTGTCTGAAAATAGGCGACCCAATTCCATCCATGGTGTGCAACCTCATTGTCCCTGTACGTACCTGTCCATTTGGTGTTTTACATCTTCATTTTCACCTCCACTGCCACATGCTGAATTTGTGTCGTTGGATACAAAAAAAAACATTGCCTCACCGAAAAAATGGTGACACAAGCATCCCATGGTATCCATATATAGAAATTACATCCCCATTTCTATCGCAAGCGGAACAGACCATCTGTCACTGGATTGGTTTAAGGGAAAATTGAAACCGGAAACCTCTATAGTTGATGGGAAAATCCCATGGGTTTCCTGTAAAATTTCCCATTAACCAATCCAGTGAATCTGTCCACGGAAGAATCCGCCTGGAATGGCAGATAATTGTTCCAGGCGATAGGTACAGGTGACCTTGCCTGGCGACCGGGACGAAATGGGGTGATTTCATGGGCTTTTCTTTGGAAAAAAATGGGGGAAACCTTAAGCCATGGAAAAAAATTCTACATGGTTATGATGAAGTTATGGTGATTTAAGCAACAAAATTGGAGAAGGTTGTGAATTGGCTGGTTTTTAATGACCAATTTCACTGACACATCTCACTGTGATCCAGCATTGTGCGATGGCCTTCGTTGCCATTCTTTCGCACAATCTCGACTGGAATGTGCTGCTCCTCGTTCTTAGCGCCTCAGTTCGCTATCAGGCTGTGGGTGGATTACCCATCATACAGGGTTGGAAACATCCTGTTTCAGAAATCTGGGTCGTGTTGGACCATTTTGGGGTTTCCCCTGACATTTCCTGACCATCAGTTGGGCCAAATGGATCCAAATGGCTCGTATTCTCGTAGAAATACCCCAGGTCTGTCATCATCCCCGTCAAGTTTCGTGTTTTGGGCCCTGATCTTGCCCAAGACATCATAGGGTGCTTCTGAAAATCAGGGTGCCCCAAAACCAATGGTTTCCGCTGAAATTGTCCAAGATTGCCTTATAAAAAAAAGAAATCAGTAGTCCTCCGTTCAAAGGAACCGCGACATTGTTGCTGTGAAATAAATCTTGAAAGTCAAAAAAGATCGCCTACACAGTGCTCTTGTGGAGACGGAGATGACATCAGGCGCCCCTTGAGGCAATGCGGCCCTTGGATTTTTCATCTGATTTCCAGCTTTTGTTTAACATGTAACAGATGGTTTACCAAATATGTGTTTACATTTTTTACATGTTTTTACATGCACCACAAAATACAAGTACTGGCCGAAGGTTTCCACACATCTTTTAAGAAGATTGGTGATAGGCGATTTGATGGAATCATCCCTGATGCCTCCCAGAGCACATCTTCGGTGAAAGCTCTGCTTGGCCACCAAAACTCGTCTCACCAAGTGGCGGATGGTCAAAGAATGCATACTGAAGGTGATAATGCCATACCTCAGATTCATCCAAGAAAAGCATCTCCTGGCTGTCTAGATATTACTTATTACATATCAATAAATACAATAAATATGTGAAGAAATAGGCGTTTTGCACTGCAGCCTCATGCCTAGGGGGCGGGCTCTGGCCACGCCTTTTCCCTGTGCAGAAACTTGGATGCAACAGACAAGACTTCAAGAATCAAAGCCAATTATCAGAACATCCAATTTTCTGATGATCAGTTGACCATTTCTGATTCTCATTTGACTCCATTTTTTCTTGGAGGTCAACTGATCACCGGACATCTTCAGGCCTTTTGGCAGCCAAGAGACTCGTTTTCCAAAGGATTCCCATCATCATCCAACAAAAAGATGTTGGGATCCTAAAGAGGGTCCGGGCGCTTGTGTAGCGTTTCACCCAGTCTTGTAGTCTTGTTTGCTTAAAAATAACAAAAAAACAAATATGTTACAATATGTTGGGTGGTAGAATATCAACAACAAGGTCTTAGAATCAGCGAACAACCGTCATATCAAAGTAAAAACGCATGGCATGATCTACAACTTGTAAATATGACAACAAACGAACCTGGGGTTGGAATTGCAAGCAATATGGACGTCTCCTCGAACATGTTTAAGGCAGTTTGAAGGAAACCCCATACTTGGCGAGTAGAATTGGATGGGTTTCCTCTCGGTTCTTCCTTCAAACCAACCCAGCGAATGTCATGGCCCATCCCCTTCGTGGTTCATCCCATGGAGAAATCCGGAGTCTGAACGTTGTCAACGACGTCCTTCTGATGGTGAAATCCCAACTTCTGCTGGGTCAAAGTCATGTTTTCAGGGCGAAATCCATATGCTTCTGCCGCCAAGCGTCTGAAAGATAGGTGTTGTGCTCCTCCTCTACTATCGCCTCCACATCTCCTTCCTGCTACGGATGCTGGATGTCTCTGGGACATCCAAAAGGTGGTTCAAAATAAACATCCCCTCCGGTAATCCAACATAGCAATTGGAAATCCTCCATTTACAGTGGATTTTCCCATTAAAACCTCCATTTACAGTGGATTTTCCCATTAAAACCACCATTTACAGTGGATTTTCTAAAACCACCATTTACAGGGGATTTTCCCATTAAAACCTCTATTTACAATGGATTTTCCCATTAAAACCACCATTTACAGTGGATTTTCCCATTAAAACTTCTATTTTCCCATTAAAACCACCATTTACAGGGGATTTTCCCATTAAAACCTCTATTTTCCCATTAAAACCACCATTTACAAGGGATTTTCCCATTAAAACCTCTATTTACAGTGGAGTTTCCCATTAAAACCTCCATTTTAAAACCACCATTTACAGGGGATTTTCCCATTAAAACCTCTATTTACAATGGATTTTCCCATTAAAACCACCATTTACAGTGGATTTTCCCATTAAAACCACCATTTAGTTCGTGGATTTTCCCATTAAAACCACCATTTATAGGGGATTTTCCAGCCAGCCACGTTTGATGACACCAGAGAGTAGTACCATCTCAAAAAGGAGGCAAGTCATGTACCGCTACTGTCCAATGGGATTGTACTATTCCGCATCGTTTCTCGCTGTACAAAGTGGAGCCCCCAAACACAATCGCGAAGTTAGCTTAGCTCACTCCAAGTACTACGGTTTATGATACTTAACTTATACCATCTTGATCCATCTTATAACTATAGTTCATGGGGGTTATAAACCAACAAACATCATTGGGTGGCTTCACATTGTAGCATTTTTTGCTTAAATCCCAATGTTTCTTAGTTTACTCACGGTAAATCCCCATATTTTTGTTGCTTAAATTCACCATTGGTACCTTTTTGCCCACGGAAATCTCTGGCCCCTCGTCTCACAACGCCGGCCTCCGCGTCGGGCGGCGGCCGGCGGCGACAGCAGCGTAGGCAGCGCTGCTTTCGGGTCAGGTTCTCCCCTCGCCCGATGCCCAGCTCTCGTTCCTGGCGGGCGATTGGGTTGGCATCACGCACTCACGATGGTGATCGCACGATGGCTAGAATGCGTCTAACTACAGTTTAGAGTTCAGAATAGTTCTTTATAATACCCTCTGGTTATTTAACATAGCCATGGAAAAGGGCTAATTTTGGATGATTTTCCCATTAAAACCTCCACTTATAGGGGATTTTCCATGGCTATGTTAAATAATCAGAGGTCAATAGTTTCAATGATGGTCATGATCATGGTTATAGGGTATAACCACCCTACTCTGATTTCATGGTGATTGAATGATGATTTTGTTGTTATATTGGCGCTTTAACCATCAAAAAATGGGGATAGAACCATCAAAAATGATGGTATACAGTATAATGGGGATATCATGAGATCTTAAAGGGATTTAACCATCACAAAATGAGGGGCCTACAACAAATAGCTAAGTTGGTTGAAACAATTCACATTCAACTATACATGGTCTATTGTAGACATACCCAACTGGTTCATGGGGTGAACGTAAACAAACCGATATGTTGCAATAGAAAGCAAAAGATAAGCGGCCTTCACACATGGACCATGCAAATCCATGTACCCACCTTCCAATACAACGTGGGCGTCGCTGATATATCCATACAATGGCAATTTGATAGGAAACATGTTGGAAAAGTATGATGAACCCATCAACAAGATGGGTAATTACCCGATTTTCAGACGCATTGGAAGTGTAAAATCAACCATTCATGGTGAGATTTCATTGGATATCATGGAATCATATATGGACATGGGAATATATTCTACAAAAGATGGATGTGATGGGGATAGAATGATGTCCAATAGACATGGGAGTTTTTATAATGTGAATTTAAGAAACAGGAAATTTAACCATCAAACATGGGGATTTTAGGAATGAATGAGAAACAATGAGTCATTGACGTGGGGGGCATCAGTCATGAGAGCAGTGCAAACCAACCATGTTATGTGGATCTGGGATTGTATTGATGGACATTATTGGGATATAAGCAACGATATGTAGGCTTGTCTGCAAATTGGGGAGCGGACACTCAATTTTACGGCCAGCACTTGTGCTGTGCGCCAAAGTCTTTCGGGATGATTGTCGGAACCCTTGCAGTACTTTGTGGCTTTCGACGATGTCGAAGTAATATAACATGATGTCTCTGGGTTTACGAAACCAGAGACGTCGGTGATGACCCTCTGTGGTGATTCTGCTGTACCCCAAACCTGTTTTTCAGCACCTTTTTGCATACTGTAAACCCTAAAAAAGCATAGAAAAATCCTAAATTAACCCTAAGAAACCCGAAGTAAGCCCTAAATGAACCCTAAAGAAACCCTAAAGAAACCATGAATAAAACCTATGTTATGAAAGTGTATATAGCAGAGTACCTGTGGGGCGTAGCGTACGTGCTGCGGGCAACGTTATAGCCATTTTATGAAGATACTATGGGATATTCTGGGGATATAACTACTGTACAATGGACATGATTAATTTATGTAAGTAATATGATTGATGGATAGTGATGGAATATCACCAACAATTTGCGGGGCTTTCGAAAACGTGGGTATATACACACATCTCTTTTTTTGGATTTTGAAACAACATGAGATGTCTGGGTCTTCACATTTTGAACAAACCAGGGTCGGAGTCCTCAGCCCTGTCGACTCCGTGGTTCGACACCCTCTAGATTGGAAGGTTCTACTCTCCGGTGTCATCAAACGTGGCTGGCTGGAAAATCCACCAGTTCTAGGTGATTTTCCATTAAAGCCTCCATTTTATAGGGGATTTCCAATTGCCACATTTGATTACCAGAGGGTACAGTAACTATGAAAAATGGTCCACCCATAGATGATTTGCCAATATGATCCAATATGTGTTCCATTTGACATGGTGATGTTATGTGATTTTAATTAGCTATGCTATGTAAAATTATACGCCAGGGAAGGACCAAAGTACGACCCTTCATTGAGGCTTTTGACCATTGCTCGTTGGTTCCTCTGCCTTCCTGCCTTTCTTGTGCTGAGCAGCAGGACTCACATCTTTGGCATAAGCGCTATATATATATACATTTACCAGATACCTCCAATCAATACGAAAAGCTCACATCATCACCCAAAAACCCCAAAATCCACTCCTGTCCCGGTCCATCCCCCCCAACTCCCATGGGTCGTCCTTGGCTAACCTGGCAGCCTCGCGTTTCTTATCCTCCTCTTCTCTCCGTCTCTTCTCCTCAGGGTCCAAGTCCTGAACCACCAGCGTTCAGCGAAGGGGAGGCCAGAGAAACATCAGAACATGGTCATATGAAACTACCATGTATACATATATATATTATATATATGCGACACATATATGTAATATGTAAAGAACAATACATGCATACATTTCAAAAGGCAAAAACAAATAATACTACTAATAACACTATCAAAAAACAACAATATTAGTAACAATAATAGTAATCATGTCATGTACACACATATGGATATGTTAACAATATCAAAAGTCCATATCATCCCCAATATGGCACTTAATATAGTTGTATTTCAAAATTCACAACCACAAAATACAAACCTAAATTCTAATATTTCTTGACGGTTGCTATATATATATATATACATGTATGTGTACATATCTATGCCATATTAAGGATGTGACAAACCATATGGTTATAACTATGAATATATTTGAGGTACATGTATGTCTAAACTGTTCTGCTATGGATTATATAGATCGTATGGATTGTATTCAGTGTTTATATCACATTAGCCATGTTTAATATATCTTAAGCATGTATTTGGAATTATCAGGAATTATTTGGATATGTTTTTTGACAAATAAATCGTCTTAAACCTGACTGGCCATTTGGCGATCGAGACCTCTTGACCATAAGGATCCCATCGGAATCCCATCCATTTCTGGTCGTTTTTTGGGGATGGTTTATGGTTCTGCCAACAAAAAAAACATGTAATGTGGGTAAAACAATAATAAACCATCCCCCAAATCACCATAAATAGGTGGTATAAACCATTCCAAAATGGGTGGTTTATTATTGTTTTAACCCACATTACCGCCCATTGTATCCACGAAGTTTATTGTGACTGAATATCCCCAGGTTTTGATTGTACAACCTGCAGGAGATTTTTGAGGTTAGACCCACTGGGTGACTTCCTCGCCTCTTCTTTGAAGTTTTCCACCTGAATGACGGCAAGGGCTGTGTCTTGGAATGGGGCATACCTCCGTCATGGCTAGCTATTGACAGGGAAAGTATAGGAAAATGATGATCAACCAATATGAAGCAATGGACTTGGGGACCATACTTTTGAGAGAAAACTCAAGCGAAGCGATGCTGCATCTTGATCATTTTCGTACAAGCAGGTCATCCTTGGTTTCGAAATGTCACAAACAGTCCCTGCCAAAATAGATTCCAAGACTCAACCTGTTCCAAGCGTTTAGAAACAATCTTAGAAATCATGAAGCAACCATTTAGCAACTATTTAGAAACCATGTCCCTTCTGGTAATTAAACGGTTTGCTATTGAAAATGGCCATAGAAATAGTGGATTTTCCCATGAAAAATTGTGATTTTCCCATAATTTTTTGTAAACGTTTACCAGAGGGTAGCAACCATTGAACAACCCAACCCATGTGCCTTAAACTTCTCCAGCCATGTCTTGGGGCCGGTGTCTGCTTCCTCATCAAATCCTCCGCACGGAATGGCACGTTGCGAGGGGTCCCGTTGGTGATCAATGCATACATGTTTTTTTTAATCAAAGATTTACATATAGTGTTATATCAAATAAATGTATGTTAAACAAATGTAAATACACATACAAGCTTTAAGCTTTAACTTTTGTTCATCTTCTCTCTATATTGTCATACATCTATATAGCTATATAATGCTATAATATATATATATATATATGCAGGATAAATTCCATCATTCAGACTGTCACAATGCATAAGATGCATAAGGCCTGCAGGACTGGAATCCAGTATGAAAAAGACGCATAGTCTTTTTCCTTTCCAACGCATGTTGGTACTGTATCTTCTGGTGTTCCCAGATATTTTTTTTATGAATTGTGGGGAATCATGATTGGGAGTGCCATCAAAGTTCCAAAATCACAAAACTGCAACTGCCTGGTCGTCGATTTCAATCCAGCCAAGGAGCACAAGTTTGTTCGTCTGTTGGGTCAATCATCACCAGGGATCCAAATTTCAAAACGAAACATCAACCAGCTGTTCGTGTTTTCTTGTGTATAATTGTGTATAGCATTCATTGGTGAACTATTTCATCACCAAGCAACTCAGCATCTTGTACGAGCCCCCCCATCTCTTCCCTCTTCAAATTCAGTCATCAAGTGCTTCCAAGCAATGACGTCGAGTCACATGGAAAGCCCAAAACTCTGGAACAACAACACAAAACTTGCTGTAGGTCCACACAAAAACGGGACATCGATGTATTTCTATGATGTTCATCCACCCAAATATTGGCTCCAGAAGTTCTAATCCCCATGTCTGTGCTTGCAAGAAACTCTTTGGACAACATTTGGTCTTCAGGTTCTCGATTGTCAGCACCTGCCAACGTGATCGGCGGTTGTTGGCATTGAGGATTCGCCCAAAACATGTTTAGCCAAACTTCATTCTTCTGGGGTCCCCTGATTTCCCAGTGGTGAACTCCCCCAAGTCTCATATTCTTGCGACTGTCACGGCCCATTTACTTCGAGAAGATTTTCCCGTGATTTCCCAGTGGTGAACTCGCCAAGGTTACACCAATTCTGGAGCCAAGCTACGCCGATATCGGCCAAATAGCATACAGTGACCTCGGCGAAACACCGTCAGAAGTCCCTGGCGATGATTCGCATTGCCCCTCAAAACCTCCAACCAATGTGGGAAAGGGATGGAAACCAACCATTCGGGATGGTTTACACCATCCATCATTGGATTGGTTTAAGGGAAAATTTACAGGAAACCATGGATTTTCCCATGAAATAGCGGGGTTTCCTGTAAATTTTCCCATTAACCAATCCATTGAATCCATTTATGTTGATTTTGGGGATGGTTTATTTATAATGTCAACAGTGTGGTCATCATTCTAAAGCCACAGCGCAAGCTGTGGTATCTCTTCGCATTTCGACCCCTGCGGATTCCATCATTTTTTTTGGGATTTGGGGAGCATTTTTGATCAGAGTTGATCTCCCCATGGTGTCAAGTCTCACATCGAATCCTCCGCCCAGTCGGCACCAGGGTCAGATCAGGTGGAATCGTCGGGCCAACCCAGGGGCCTATTCCCATACTGGTTGGTTAATAGGGGTTATAATCATTCCCCGAAAAAATGGTCGATCCGCCATTGTTTATCCATGAGAAATCCCCATGTTCAATGGTTTAAGTCCATACAACTGATGGTCACATCCCAATGTTTCGTACAAAACCAAGATTTACTTCATTGTGATGTGGCCATCTTGAATGGCTACCATTCGCACCAATGCCACCCTTGAGAATGGCCAGAACCGAGGATACCGAGGAACAAAGACTGGGAAGTAGAGAAAGGTGACAGCTCCTTCCCAGAGTTCAATCCTCGGCGCTGGCAACGTGGGCCGATGTTGACGTCTTCCAAAGCCGCCCAACACGTCCCTCCGTGAGGGTGACTTGTTGGCTGGATTAAAGACTGGTTTGTCTATGCCGGAGGGATTCCCATCAAAGCTATCGTGTATATATATATATAGTATGATGACTGATAATCTCCCATAGATAAAGAGTAGTATAACATAGTATAACCGTATAACCGTGTATGGCACAGAGGTTCCGAGAAGTCCAAAAACAGTTCTTTGGCAAAAGTTCAAAAAATGCAGAATTTAGGAGGTCAAATCCAATGAACTAAAACTCATGTGTGGTAAATTGAAGCTTTTCTGAATTTTTTTGGGGTCTATATTAATGCTTGGATACAGCACCTGTTCAAGGGAGTGTCATGAAATTGACCCTCTTCTTGGGGGTGTCCAACGACCGGGAATGTGTCCCCAACCTTTGGCAGTTTGGATGGGACCAATGTTCATCCATGGGAAGGGTACCTGGTTTGAGAGGCCACCCCAGATACCAGGCGGGGAAATTGGGTGAATAAAGAGGTACAATCATCAATGGTAGTCTCCAATGGGCGGTTGGAGTAAAAGCTGGGGTAAAGGAAGGGGCTGATTTGGTACCATCTGGTTAGTTGTTCTAGTTATTGATTGGTTGTTCACTGGCGCTACCCTTCTTTCAGCCACCCCGTGGGAAAAGGACTATGACATCTGCGTTTTCCACTGGGGTATCCAGGCCGGAAATTGTTGGGTGGTACAGGTGCCACTAAATTGTTAAGCAGGAAAATCATGTTCCAAAGCCAGCCCTTGTTAGGGTGTTCCGACCAAGTAATTTGACATGGTAGTTGCCTTTCTTATATAACCTTCCTGTTTTATGTTGGTCAAATCCTCTTCTTCTGCTGGTCAACTGCCCGTTTTGTCTTGATTTCATTCCAAACCGCCAGTACATGTCAATTGAAACTCGTCAACTGCCCATTTTCAGATGCTCATTCAATTTCATTCCACCAGTACCTGATAGAAATGCTGCAATCACCAGTTTTCCCACGGAAACAGGTCAGTTCATTGATAGAATATGATGATGCCACATGGTACCAGAATTCACACCACCCTGGAAACATGGGAAATGGTCTTTGGTGGTTCTATAATTCTATACACTGCAAAATCATTCCAAGATATTCCAAGTGTGTTTCTTGCCTAAGTCCCAAATTTCATGCTGAATCCTTTTTTTGTTGCTGCAATCACCGGTTATTTGGGTCTCCAAACGAAACGGCACGGCTCGGCTCTGCGCCACGCCTAAAAACCACCCCTGCTTAACACCAAGGTTCTCATCCTTGGAGATGAAAGCGACAATGAAAAGCAGCCAAACATACCTCGCAAAATGGAGCTGACCCATGGATCATATAATATTATATATAGGTTTGGGATGGTATGGGAAAATATTGTATCATCATATAATGTTTGTATATGATTGTGTGATTGTATGATGGTATGTATGTATGTATGTATGTATGTATGTATGTATGTATGTATGTATGTATGTATGTATGTATGGATGGATGGATGGATGGATGTATGTATGTATGTATGTATGTATGTATGTATGTATGTATGTATGTATGTATGTATGTATGTATGTATGGGGACTTGAACATAGTACTAACTATGGTGTATCTCATCATGCTTGATTTTCTATGGGGAAATCATAGGGTAACATGGACATATATGAGATTCTAATGGGGAAACCAACCATGTAAGGTCTCAATGGATCGGTTTGGCAATGGAGATGACCCACAAACACACAGGGAGTTTTTGTCATCAGCTCGAAATGGATTTTCGGTGATGCTTCGCTGGCTTGTTTCGACGGAAAATATCGAAGCATGCAATGCACAACGTCAAGAAAGCGTTCCTTTGAATTGTACCTTCATCTAATTCCAGAAATTGATGCCATCCTCTAGTCAGATCATGTCAAATCTGATGAGGGATGCCTAAGGGGTATACCCCCGTCAATATACCTCGGAATAATAAAGTATTATTCTGGCATACCTCGAGTTGCATTTCAAAAATTATTCCCAGNATGAGGGATGCCTAAGGGGTATACCCCCGTCAATATACCTCGGAATAATAAAGTATTATTCTGGCATACCTCGAGTTGCATTTCAAAAATTATTCCCAGAACTCAATGAGGTATTTGGGATTTTGGAATAATATCTAACGTCAAAGGATACCCCTATCCAAAAAAATCTATCGACAGGGG
>BGPT01000125.1:50107-66253 GCA_003297045.1 Symbiodinium sp. clade C Y103 | reverse complement strand
ATAGGGCGGGGGAAATATAAAAGGTTAGGAAAACCTCTAGGGAGAGCCAGATTGAAGGCAATTTTCCGCGATTTCCCAGGGGAGAAATTATTCTGGGGGTATTGGAGATGCCCGGCACCCCTCAAAAGCCAAAGTGGGCAGCTGCCACGACCACCCAACTAGCCCAGAAATTGGGAAAAACATCAAAAACGAAGGAAAACTAAACACTTGCCTTTTCCCATTCATTCCCCACAGGGCCATCGAAGGTTCTTTGGATGGAAATGAAGGGAATATGATGGAATATTCAGAAATAGGGCGGGGGAAATATAAAAGGTTAGGAAAACCTCTAGGGAGAGCCAGATTGAAGGCAATTTTCCGCGATTTCCCAGGGGAGAAATTATTCTGGGGGNTGCCCGGCACCCCTCAAAAGCCAAAGTGGGCAGCTGCCACAACCACCCAACTAGCCCAGAAATTGGGAAAAACATCAAAAACGAAGGAAAACTAAACACTTGCCCTTTCCCATTCATTCCCCACAGGGCCATCGAANTTCATGCAAACCGCCCTTCTAGGAAGGGTTTTTTTGGCAACCGCCAAGCAAGGAACGGCTTTGGAAGGGTCAGGTATAGAAACATTTGGGCTATTTGGAATTAATATAAAATTATTCCAAAACCTAATTATTCCAGGGTATGTTGAGGGGTTAGATCATGATTTTCAAATTCCAACATGCACATTCGAAGACCTACCCCCTAAGAAAATTATTCCACAGTTATTATTCCAAAAAAATTATTCCAGAACTAGGTTGATACCCCAGAATAATTTCTTTAGGGATAGGTCATCAAATCTGATTGCCTGGGAAATCCTTAAAACTCTTTTTCAAACTCTCAGTCGCTGTAGATCCGAAATTCAAGACAGCCAGAGTTTTCTACTGATAAGCACCGACCGTCTCCTTTGTAATTAGTAATGGTAAGAATGATGAAAAATGAAATTTACAATCCTGTAGCTGGTCATTTGGGGATGGTTCACCATTGGATCTCTCCCGACTCCCAAAATTCACACAGCCATCGCCACATCAGATCGCCACATCACTTGCAGTTCCAAGTTGCGCAAAGATGGAGAACAGGGCCGTGATGGCATAGACACCCCGCTGTTTGATTTGTCTGCATTCACCTGCCAAGTGCAAAAGCTTGACCCAGAACTTGACCCAAAGAAGTCGTCCGCACCGTCCAAGTAAGAAACCTCTCGAAAGAAATTATGAAACCATAAATCAGTCTGCTAAATTGTTGGTAAAACAAAGCCATAAACCATCCCCAATTTCACGATACATCGGTGCTATAAACCATTCCCAAATGGGTGGTCTCTTGTTGTTTTACCCACATTACAGCTCTACGCAGATGGGCTATGCTGTTCGCTCTAATTCATGGATTATAGCTCAGTGAGCTTAGCATGGCCCAGTTGATGATAATTACCCTTCAGTAATCAAGCGTGGCACCGGAAAATCCCCGATTTGCAGATGATTTTCCCATTCAAACCTACATTTAGCTCGGGTATTTTCCAGTGGCCCGCCATGTTTGATGACACCGGAGAGTATATCTGATAATCATCCCATTGATCATCCCATCCCATTACTTTCATATCATTGTCCCATTAGTATTCCATTAAGTAGTCATATCCCATTATATAACTATATAATACTATATAGATATATATAAATCATCATAAACCAGTACAAGTATGGAATACTGTTATATTCGAAATAATCATAAACCATCATAAACCAGTACAAGATGGTACAAGTATAACATATTATTCCATCCCAATTGCTGAACATTTCGACATTTTCCGCGCAGCGCATGGTGTGCGTCTCTACGGTTCGAGGGTGAGCGCCAGGCTGGCGTCGCTCATGCCGGCGCGGCGCATGTCCTGATCGTTGCGGACTTTCGTGGTGAAGGTCTGAGATTTCTTGGCTGGGAGTGGACTATAGTGGATTTTTTGGTATCTTTGAAAAATCACAATTTTTAATGGGGAAATCAACTATAATTTACCAGAGGGTATTAAAGATCCAAAGATACTTAAATCTACTATAATACCCTCTGGTAAACTAACATAGCGAACTGGAAAATCACGATTTTTAATGGGAAAATCAACTATAAATGGAAATGTTCAATAGCTATGTTAAATTACCAGAGGGTAAACGATGGTTACCCTCTGGTAATCAAACATGGCGTGCTGGAAAATCTACCATTTAGTTCGATGATTTTCCCAGAAATCAAGCCTCCATTTACAGTTTTTCGGGGATTTCCCAGCTAGCCACGTTTGATGACACCAGAGGGTAAAACATCCAGTTTTTTTGGGAGATCATTCTTGGTGAAGCCAAAAATAGCTTTCCGCATGACTTCTGATCAGGATCGCTGGATCTTCCAAGATCCAAGGACCAGTCCGTGCAACAAAAATCCCCTTAGCCTAGTGGTCAATCAAACACGGCTTGGCTGGAAAATCTGGATGATTTTATACTGTAATATAGTCCACCAAGAATAATCATTAATTATCCACCAATTATCCACTAATTATCCACCAAAAATCATCACTTTCAAGCTATAGCCCATGCTCTGATGACTGGTTTCCACGGGGCCCCTCTTTAGGCTGGCTGGCGCCGGTCATTGTAAGTATTAAAACATCCAATTTGCGGGTCAAATAATTTTGAACCGATCCCATTTCGTGGTGAAAATCCCAAACATTCTTGGTTGTAGTCCCCAAATGTCGTGGTGATTTACCCGTACGTGTTGGTTAAATCATCTTAAATGAGCTAAAATCCACCCTATACATTTGTGGGTTCAATCCCCATATGTGTTGGCTATGTAAATCGTTATTTATTGGTTCAATCATGTCCTATCCCCATATTCGTAGCCTAAATCTCCATGTTTGTTGATTAAAATCCCATAACAAATCCTATATATGTGTTGATTGAAACCCCATATGTGTTGGTGAATTCCTCATATGTTTTAGTGAATTCCCTATCTGTTGGTTACCCTGGGGTAGACTATCATGTATAGATCTTGAAAAGCCATGGTTTCCCTTGGGAAAATGATCACTGGCCCAGCTCGATCCTCTAAAAGCTCAGCATATTGCGGAGACTCTTCGCCCAAGACCACCTGCCACAGCTCTCGGTGGCCACCTTTCTCCCCAAAAAAGTGGCTATCCTTCACCTTATGAAATGGGCAGTTAACCATCAAACAATATAAATTGAAACCAACAGCATCCAAAAACCATGGTTTCTTGTGATTTCCGTGATTTTCGATTAAACGCCTACACAAATGTGGGATTCACCCAATGCCATCTGCACCATCCCCTAATCATCACCATGTTATGGGTGGGATTCAAACCATCCCCAGTCATGGTAGCTTTATGGCATTGGGTTTATCATGAATGGATTACTGGGTTGGAACAACCCTGAAAAATGAGGGAAAGAAACATGATGATATGTTGTTTCGTCTTGAGTGAAGAGACAAGGTCTAGTCCAGAAATGAAGATTCAATAGGGAGCTAATCCATCAATCCACCCTTTGGTTGTCCAAAAATGGGCAATCTCCCAACATTGCTGGAGGGGAACATGATGATTTTTATACCTGGGGGATTTGACCAAATTTGAAGACAACCCCATTTGGTGATGTGGCCAGCCAACTTGAGGGCGTCCAAAACTTCGCACCAGAGTATCCAATTGCCATTGGCCGCTTTGAGTTGTATTGCGTCACAGTTTTGTTATCCTGTGGTTATTTAACCTAGCCATGGAAAATGGTCCATTTATATGATTTATCATGATTTACCTACTAAAGATGGTGGTTTTCCATGGCTATGCAAAATAACCAGAGGGTACTTCTGCTGAAGGCTAACTCTCCCCATTCCCTTTCTATTGAACGTTTCCGGCTGTTTGGGTCCAACCACCGAAACTCTTGTCCAGCCTCCCCAAATTCAGTGGTGACGCGGCCCGCGTTTCTTGTTGGTCAAATCACCAAATTCTGTGGTTTAAATCTCTTTCAATCATGTTCAATCCAATAATCCCTTCGCCACGCTATCAACACGGTATCAAACACACCCCAGAAACCATGGTGGATGTAGGGTATTTACACATGAATAATGGCCCATTGAATATATAATATGATAATCATCCCTCAAAAAAAAGAAGAGCAAACTCGCACTTAAATTAAATGGTTGTTTTTTCTATCTTTTTGAGGATTCCCTACTGTGGGGCGATGGTGACGGTATTTTTCAAATCCCAGCGATGTTTTCTGATCGTCCCCAGTCACCCAACCTTCTCGTACGCGCTCAGAGCTTCCTGGAAAGTCTCTTGCGCCTCCCTCCGTCGACCTGTGCGAAGCTTACCCGTTGAACAGGGGGACTGATGGGGCAGTGAAGCGAATAAGAACAGTTGGGAATTCGCATTTTGCAATCTATTGTGAAGACCGGGATTAAACTAGTTGTACCAACATGGGAATTCAAACAAAACATAGTTTTCGGATTTGATCCAATTCCCAAGGACAGAGACTAGAAACATCCCAGTGTTTTCGAAAAGTGAATAGTTTGCTGACACTTCTGAGCTGATTTGTTCTAGTGTTACTGCAAGAAGCCGCAATTCAGACTTTGCATATTTTGTACTGCTGGGAGCAGTCATGAGCTATCGACACCAGCCTTTCACCAACCGACATGGGAACCTAAGCAACGAAATCGTGGGGCTTGAGCAACCAATTTGTGTGGATTGAACAGGATTTAACCAACCCAAAATATAAAGAGACATGGGGCCCCACGTCTCTTCAATACCTCCAAGAGCCGGTGGCGAGTCAACCGGGCCTTGTTTCAATTGGCACAAGCCGAGGTTGTGAAGAAGTACGGCAAAATTCCTGGAGCTCGACCCACATTTGGACCCTTGTCCGTTCCCTCAAACCGGACATCGCAGGTACCGCGCATGTTTAATGACGGTGACTGGTCTTGGTGATGGTGAGTCCCACCCCGGTACTACGCTCTCGTGCAGCAGAGATTCAAAGTCCTCTCCCAGCCTTGTGCCAAATAGACCTGTGAAACATACGTGGCGACCATTGGAAATCCACCTTGCACCTGCCTCGGAAATCTAGCTGGAAAGCCAGATAGACTGTGATGTACCATCCAGATCCATCATGATCCATGCATCGCACATGTTGCCTCTCAGAGACTTTGCCCCATCCCAAAAATCTCATCGATATTTTAACCCCCATCATCTCGTGGAGTGAGAAGCAAGAACTATACTGAAATATCCGAAACCACCAAGGAAGTAAAGGCTGATTTCCCAGCCCAACCAACAGCAATGCATCTGGTCACTTGAAATTCTTGGCTTTGTTTGTGCTAATTCCCTGATGGAGACCATTATGACTGACAATGGTAGCGCGAGCCAGTGCGGTCATTGAAATCCACATGTTCCACTAGCATCTGCCAAATCTATTCCAATTTATTATGAATCCTGGTGTGTGAGAAGCAATGACTTAATCATAGCACCATATTCTTAAATTCCTTGAGAATGAATAGATAATTGATTCACTCAACATTTCTGTATGATAATGAATCTATACTCTATGGGTACTATGGCTAAATCCGGTTGATTCATTCTTGTTTGTTGTGGCTTAAGATTCACCCTCAATAAGCCCATACACTAAATTGGGGTTACGGTTTACCTGGTGGAATCATCACAGCTTATTGACAAAGATAGATCCAGTAGGTCAACAGAGTCTTTCAAGGGAAAATCGACAGGAAACCATGGGTTTTTGCTGATGTCCCTAAGGAGTTCCTTGGGTTTCCTCGAACAAAATTCCCGTCATCCCAGTCTGAGATGGTGAAAATCCCACCGAAAAACCCACCGCCTCTTTCGCTTTGCAGAAGAGCTCTTTGGCCTCTTCCACCTTCCCCAGCTCATTCCTGGACGGGCCATGAATAATTCATGAATGAATGATGTCCTGAACAGAACAAGGTTCATGTAGCTGGGTAAGTCATATCTCATTAATCATTATTCCAGTGGGCTCGCAGGGAGGTCACTGTCAATGACCCAGATGTATTCTCTACATGTCTGACTATCTCCACACGTCTCGAACTGTACAATTCTTCTGTATACCTTTCCTACTCGTAGATATCTAGATTTGGGGCCACTTTCCTAGAAGGGTTTTGAAAATTGGGTGTTCCCTCATTTCCCTCTCTTTTCTGCACCAAGTGGGGCCACCTTTCCCCTCCCTCCAATGGCGTGCTGGAAAATTTTCCGGTGCAATCATCGAACTGAATGATGGCTGGTTGAAGGGCTAGCCAGGTTGAATTGAGCCATGAAAAATACCCCTATCCCATCTCACTAGTTGGTTGATAGGTTTCTATGGGTTATCATACCAGGGTATTTTTAGTTGCTCAATTGTCTTTGAATTCTCCGAGATTCAAATGGTCACCAATATTCATGGCCACATCTGCATAGGAAGGAGTTGAAGTGCCTTGGATGTTGGCAAAGGTCAAGACAAAGGGGGATCAGGTGGCTTGTTTCCTGAAAGCGACCCGGAAAATGGAAGCTAACATAAAATTGCAAATCCATGGATTTCCCTCAGAAATCCAGTTTTCATGGGAGATGTTCCATACCGCACATCTATGCGAGTTTCCTGAAGTGAATCGATTTTTCAGAAAACGAACTGCAACGCTGAAGAAAGAAGTAACCTAACAATACAACATAGATGGGGTTGTCTGAAACAGAAATAGTACCAACAAAAGTCCTGTGGTTTATCATATGTGTCCATATATATACATATATATGTGTCCATATAAAATGTCTCCATTTTGTGACTATACCACCATTTTCAGACACAACCACAAGTCTGGCTTGTCTGAGAGTGATGTCGTTGAGCAGGACTTTCCCAGCTGAGGTTTCATGTGGCGTTCAGACTAACGCAGCCATTGACTATGACAAGAAATCAGCGAAGAACTGCACAAGTCTCTTTCAATGTGGGTGGTGGTTTAAACTCCGTCAATGTGCCTTATGCCGGTTTTTGAATGCGAACATTGAACTCGAAACAGCATTATCAATACCTGCACTGAATGGGGGCATATCACCCTTACTCAGCCTGGTTGTTTGCACCCAACTTGCCTGTTTGTATGGGGTCCACTTTGTCTGTAGCTTTACCTGGGAATTTGATGAAGAGAATTCTTTTAGGAAACGCTGTAGCTTTGCCTGGGAATTCATGTAGATGTTCCCTTGAACCAACCAATCCAGTGATGATAACATCTCCATTCTCCAATTCTATATATAGATATATGTATAACCTTACAATGAGGATACAATCATGATGAATGTCATTGCTGAAGCACTGAGACTGAAGAACAATGAGAAAATCACTCTAGAGTTGAGATACAACATTTACTGTACATGTCCTAATTAGAAAATTATGGGTCCATTTCTGTATCGTCCAAGCCGCTTTCGGCATCTTCATGGGCTTTCTTGGCCCTGAAGTAAACCTCACAGCATGCAGATTTGTTCGGCTACAACAGGGAGCACAGATCCAAAAAGCTAACTGGCTGAGAAATAGCCGAGACTATGGTTTCCCACAATCCTATGTTTGGTGGTAAATCCCAAAATAAGGGTCATCACGGAATATGTCATATGGAATATCATCATTGGTCAATGGCACAGATTTAGTGGTGCCTCCCAGCTAGATAAGTTGGTTTGTGTTCACCCATCTAACTATATATACCTTTATCATCCACCAGAAACCCAACCATTAACCTGGATAAACCAACGGTGCTTCCCGTAATTTCATGACCGATCCCAATGTCTGGTGGTTTAAATATGCATTTGCCGTGGATATCAACCGAATTATAAAGTACAATTAAATCCCCACCATTCGTAACTCAGATACCAAGCTGTTTTCCGATGCCTAGATGCCTCCATTGCCTCCTCTTCATCGCCAGAGGCACCAAGTGCAGCTGCCAGATTCCTTCACTGAGAATCAAAAGGCGGGCCCCTGTCAGCCTCGAACCTTTGACTATATATAGTTTAATACTCATTATTATCATTATTATTGTTTTATTATTATACCTTATCATCATTATTATTAATGATTGGATTGGTTGTAGCCAAAAATCGTTCGGCCCCTTTCTTACCAACCTGCAAAACATTCTTGGGGATTTAAGTAAAGACCCACCCCATTTCTGTGACACCACTTTTGATAAACCCTTAAGACTAAATAGCCAACTTGATTAGGGGGCACTGCTGAAAAGGTTGAATCCCCATGAATCTTGGATGTATTTCTGTGTCAAAAACCATCCAAAATTGGGCTTTGAACAGATTTATGCAACCAACAGATGGGATCCAATCCCAAAAAACGCATCAGTTCCCACAGGCCAAACCAGGGACTTGAAACCTACAAACAATGCAGATCATGCATAAATTCCAAACACATTGTATGTCAAAATCATGAAGTTCACATCCCAGGGGGGGGTCTTATATATCAAACTATATAAGAGGATGGGACCTATACATGTCCTGTTCCCACTGGGTGGTCGAAGAAAAGAGGGTAAGCACCCATTGAAGAAACAAGAGGTAAGTGATGGCAAATGTCATTTCAAACCAGCCACTCTATTTTTCCCAAGCGGACATCGTTGACTGTAGCTGTGAAGGTGTCTTCGCAAAATGGCCACGGCCTTTCAAGAATAGGGACGCAAACATCATCGGATTTAGTAGTCGACCATAGTGGAACTATTCATTTAAAGCTTGCATTTGATCTGGCTGAATCAAAATAATTGAGAAAAACTTGAACAGTAGATATATATATATATATACTCGAAGTCTTTAAGGCTTTCTTTCTGAGATGATTCCCCAAACTAAGACCAACTGACCATGCTTTACGGTGCCGTCGTGGTTACGTGCTGAGGTCGAGCCGACCCGACGACAAGGCTCGACAGCGCCAGAGCATAGGTTGCTTTGGTTTCCTGGGCTCAGCGGACGGACCATTAGAAGTTCGTTTATTACTCCATCCAATTTTAGGATACCATCCAACAATAGGATACTATATAGGATACTAATAGTAACTACCCATCAGTGTAAATCCGTATAAATCCTAGGTCGCCAAGGTCGAAACTGACTTCGCCAAGCCCTTCGCCAAGCCCTTCGCCCCGGGGCCCTTTTCGGCCGTCTTTCCGCCAGGTTTCGTCGCTTTGCTCCGCCTCCAATGCTTCGACTTCCGAACGAAACTGCTCCACATCCGCCGCGCTGGCTGCGGCAGGGAGAAACGCGCTCTCTGCGGCGGCCATGGCGACGAAACGCCAACCAAAATTATCACTGAAGATGGCAAGATGATGCTGGATTTATGGTGATTTAATGGGATTTCCTGGATTTCCTGGGATATGACACTAACCATGAAACTTTGGGACAACCATATTTAAGTTGTTCGGTCGGTGGTTTCGAAACCACCGATATAAAAAGCAAAAATTGCTTGTAACAGGTACAGGACTGGTTTATCTTTTGTTGGTGGTTTCCAAAAAAATAAGCCTATCGTTGGGATCGTTTGCATCATCTTCTCCAGGGGACATCACTCGCAAGTCAGCCACAAGTTGAGGCCAGCTCCAGCTTAACGCGTACACGTGTCTCATGGTCAATGGGTTTGCTTGAAAATAGGGCTGTGGCTCTCCCCCATTTTCAAACACCAATCTGATCCGCCAATGGTGTTTTTTTCCCATTTCAAGGACCTCCAAAATCCAGCCGCGGGTCTAGCTGGTCTGAGCCAAAAGTCTGCAAAGGGGCCAAGCCCGGTGATACTGAAGACCCAGAGCTGGTACCTATGTCAAAAGTTATGCTGGTTTTTGATGATTGGAACCTTCAGCAGTCTCTACAGATTGCTTCATGATGTAACCACAGATTCTTCTCAACTGGTCTCCTGAAAATCTGAAGGTGCAGCCGCTCCAGCCCCATCTTCCACCTGCTGGGATGGCATTAATGCACACCGCCACAATGACAAAGAGGTTGAAGGCGGCCGAGCCCACCTCAGCCATGAAGCTGGTTGGTGAAATCGGTTGATTCCACCGATGTAGCGTAATATAAACCTCTTTTGCATTTGGGGAACGAAGACTTACTTTGGGCTACATGCAATGGATCACATGAAAAGCTGGCATGTAAAAGGACATTTCATCCACCCCTATAGAAAATCATAGATGTTTTCACTTGAATCTTACTGGTTTTTGACCTCCTGCCTCCTTCACATCTTTCGTTTTTCCTTACCAGCAGTACCTCATTTCACAGCCGAGCGGCGATGGTCGACGCTCCAAGCTTGCCTTGAACAAAGGTGCGCTTCACAATGTCGTTCAGGGAGAGCATGATCTCTGGTGCAGATGACCTCACTGACAATGTCTGATGTCAACGGATGGATTTTTCGGGGACCTGGATGTGGCTCAGCTAACGCGACTCCTGTGATCACGAAAAAAGACTGGGAAAGATATGGAGAACAAGAACTATGGCGTTTCTTGAGGGTCTACATCACTGTAGTGATCATCGAAGTGACACCATCTCAACCAAGAGAGACCGGGGCCTGGCATCAATTGACCATCTGCTCAATTACACATTTCTTGGGGCAAAAACACTGCTATCTTGTGCTCACCATCTTAAGCCTCAGGGGATGGGGACGGGATCCCATGATCGTCCCTTGGAATCCAAGGAATGGATTGAAAAGCATCCCGTGTACAAAACTGAACGCAAAGAACAATCCAATTGAGGGAGCCAAGAACTCTGACAATACCTGTAGATATGAGATGATATGAGCCTATATATGCCTATATGATCATCAATCGGCTTTTGAACACTGCTCTTAAATCAGCCATATAAGTTATACCCCCATTTCTATCCCATTCGACTGGTTGCTGCGTAAATAATCCTTTTATGGCTTAGAAATAATACCCTATTGTTGTTTCACATAGTTATGGAAAATGGCCTGTAGAGATGATAAACATGATTGACCGCTGTGAAAAAAATGGTGATTTTCCAGTTTGTTATGTCAAATTTCATCAGAGGGTAATCCCCGATGAGCCAGTTGGAATAACCCCAACAAAACAACACATCAACAGAGGCATTTTCTTCATCCAACGCTCTGACGAGGTGCCCTAGCGCCATCAGCGTCAGTGTTGCCACAGTCTCGTTCCAAACCTCGGCGATGGCAACTCAGAGTCTCCCACTTCGGCAGGGGTTCACATGGTTTTCACAGGATTTTCTTCCAAAACAAATGCATGAAAGTTGGATGGTGTCTCATGATATTTCTAGATTTTCTACCATGAATTGATGGCATGTAAATGGATGTCAAATACCAGTAATTTCACAGTTCGCTCTTGAAAATGGCCATAGAAATAGTTGATTTTCCCATAAAAAAAGAAATATAATGTGGGTAAAACAATAATAAACCAGCCCCCAAATCACCATAAATAGGTGGTATAAACCATTCCAAAATGGCTGGTTTATGGCATTGTTTTACCCACATTTAAAAAAAACGGTGATAGATCCACATCAGTTCTGCTGTTTTCCCATGCCTTTGTTGTGACGACTGTCCATTGCTCCCAAGGTGCTGGAGATGTACAGAACCTGTGCGAAGGTGCGGAACTCTTACTGCGTATATTACGTAGGGAATGTAGGGAATGGGGGGAATGGGATGATTTTGAGAAGAGTTATATAAAAGTTATATATATATATATAATTATTATTATTATTATTATTATTATTATTATTACTATTATTATCATTATTATTATTATTACTATTATTATCATTATTATTATTATTATGATTATTATGATTATTATGATTATTATTATTATTACTATTATTATTCTTATTATTATTATTGTTATTATTAATTATCATTATTATTATTATTCTTATTATTACTATTATTACTATTATCATTATTATTATTATTATTATTATCATTATCATTATTATTATTATCATTATTGTTATTATTATTATCATTATTATTATTACTATTATTATCAATTATTATTATTAATTATTATTATTATTATATTATATACCCTTTGGTTATTTAACATAGCCATGGGAAAAATCCCCGAACTAAATGGAGGTTTCTAGCTGGAAAAATCATCCAAAATTAGCCAGCTATTCCATGGCTATGTTAGTCATAACCAGAGGGTAGTTATTATAGATCATTCCCACAGTGGATGGAATGGGATGATTCTTAACTAGTGATGGATTAGATCATGAAACCCATTCCCTACTAAGCACCAGTGGTTGTACTTTGGGAGCAAATTGTGTGATGCATGGCCACTGTCATTGACTGTACTTTCTTCAAGGGTCATGATGCCGACTTTCACATTTTGATACATCTTGACTATGTCGGCGCATGGTGAGGGTGAGGAGGCTCAAGTAGTATCCTCAGTCAAGATATAGCATTGGAAGAACTCAACGTCGCGCAGCGGATGGGGTTTCGAAGCTTTCGGCACTCCCGTGGATGAAAATGACCAGCTCAATGGCTATGGGTACGGTCCTGAACTTGACCCATCTCCATATCAAGCTTTGAGTTAGGAGAAAGCTCTCCAAAAATGAGAGGTTTAGAGCATCATTATCCCCGTTGTTTGATCTGCCACATTTTCGGGTCCACACCCAACTATCCCAACGATAGTATTGGGCCAAACTGAAATTGTTGATTTCTTTGGGTGCCAGCTGCGTGAAATACTGTCTGACAATGGACAGGTATTTGGGGACCATGTTGCAGTACAAGGTGGTGCCCCCCAGGTGAAAAGTTTGTTGGTTTGTAAACCCAATTAACCATAGATATCTACAATATGTATACGTATATATATATATAAATATATTGTGGCCATAGTAGTCAACCTAGTTGCGATCTAGTGAAAAATGTCAACCCTTGTATTCCTTGTATGTTGTTCTGGTTCTCATACTGATCATCGTAGTTAGGAACCACTGAATGTCTGCAACTACCAAGGATGTTTGCTGTACTCGGGGAGGTTGTTAGCTGCTCATGTAGGTATGGGTCAAAAGGCTACCCAATAGTGGGATGCGTTCTCTTTGGTTGATAGTCCATTGGTCGCAACCTCACCCATCAGAAGCCCCCAAACTATAGGTAACTTGGTTGAAACAACTAGGCTAATCAACTTAGCCCTGGCTAAGTCAGGTAAGTTGGTGCATATGTCAACCTACTTCATGGATGTGAATGGCTGAGAAATACCCAATCGACTAGCCTTAGTTCTAAAAAACACTTTGCGAACTGCCAAGATCCGTAGACTTCAAAGATGATAAAAAGTATATCATTTACCCAACAATGGTGATGTTGGTGATTTTGTGGAAGATCATAAGAAAATTAAACAACTTCAAGTGGAACATCTTGGAGCCTCTTGGAGGTGCCGATTTGGACGCATCGCTGCACGCTGGTGACACGTTCAATGGCCGACATAAAGAGATCGGCCACCTGGACCGAGGACGGAGGGACTGGGAAAAATGTTGGAAGGTTGATGCGTGATTTATAGGTGATTGATATATGTGCATGTATATATATACTATGTATATATATATATATACTATGTATATATATATATGTATATATATATATGTGTATATATATATATATATATGTATATATATATATATGTATATATATATATGTATGTGTATATATATATATATATATATGTATGTGTATATGTATATATATATATGTATGTGTATATGTATATATATATATATGTATGTGTATATGTATATATATATATATATAGAGTTGGGGATTGAGAGCTGTGATTGATCTATAGGAAACTATTATGTCTATTGATCTGGAAACTAGTACTATTGATATGTCATAGATTTTTGGGGTTGAGGGTTTAATAGTCTCCTGAGATAAATATTCCATATATGTATATTTGATAATGAGTTACTTTGCTACTGATATATTAGATAGACTGGGCTATCATGCTTGCATATCAATGACTGCTATGTAAATTGGGAGTTCATCTCATAGATTGATATATTTGATTCATATGATGTATATATAACTATATATACATATACAGTTTATGTATTCGGAAAATACGGAGCCCAGTATTGATCTATATCTATACCGCACACTATGACACTATACGTTACCCTCTGGGAAACTAACATAACTATGGGAAATCACTATTTTTAATAGGAAAATCCACTATAAATGGCCATTTTCAATAGCTATGTTAGTTCACCAGAGGGTAGAATAAAAAGGGGAGATATAAGCTACTATCACCAAAGAGCTGGATGGGTAAACCAATCTGTAACAACATGGCAGCGACTACCAAGTTGGTATGAATGCACCTCCATAGCTGCCATCTACAACTGGTTGCTGGTTTTAACCTATCCCAAAAAGACACGAACGTCATCTCAACCAATCATCCCTTTTCTTGGTGGGCAGCAATCCAGTGCACCCGGCTCAACAAGGCCCCAGTTGGACAGCATGCATGCTAAACCACTGTAAAGACACAACATATCTTCAAAATGTACAGAAAGCCTGAATCTGATATGCAAAAAACAAAAAATGTGTGTCTCAAAGTTTCTCATGTTTCATCATCATTTTCCCACTTAGCATTGCAACTTTCCGTTTCTTCCCGATAAGAATTGTCATAAACTTGGATTTTGGAGTATCGCCCATGAAAGATGTACGTGCAAAGCTGAACGCCAGTGAATAAGGAGGCAAAATTGGTCCGGATTGGCAAATGGAATCCATTCGATGCCCTGCAAGAACAAACATATACGGTAGATCTTCAATCTTTAACTGCTTTGCTAAATATCACAATTTCTGGCAAAAGATTATATACAATAATCCCATCCCCCTCAAAATAAACACCACCCCTTGTATGGTCCCAGTCATATCTGTTTTGGTCCCCTATTTCCACCATGGTCAAACCGCCGAGCAGCGATGCTGACGCCCATGAAACTATAGATCAATCCGACGAAGTAGAGAACCATTCTCACCTCAAAAGCCAGGTGAAAATGAGGTATAGTGGAGATGGAATGACATAGAAACATATAGAAACTATAGATCAATCCCATTCACGAAGTCTCAGATGACATGAGACATTAGACTGACAAGGAGAAAATGGATCGCACGGACGAACTGATTTCTTGTGGAAGATACCTGTGCAAAAAGTGCAGGAGGCTGAAGAGTGGGTTCCAGCAATCAGCACGAGATTTGACCAGGAGCAGATTGGCGAAAATTCCACAAGATGTCACCTTCCCTGCAAACTCTATCAGCATGCGCAGGACTGAACGCCCAAATAAAGAGTGCCAGTTGCCCGTCGAGTTTTTTTCGAGATATACTGTACAGCGTTTGAGCTTAACTTCACCACCATATCATGGCGGATTCTTTTCGACTCAAGTCTTCATGAAGAGAATTGGTGAAACTCCTTGCTAGCCCATGATACTCATAGAACCGCAAGCTGCTGAGTCAGTCTGCTGACAGATTGAAGGTCAAGCAATACACTGCTCAAAACGTGTCCAACCGGGTGAACGGGTCAACTATGTATATATATATATATATATATTATATATATATACACACTAGATTTGTCTCAAAAATGGGACTTCCAAGTGATACCATGGTTTGCAATCAATTGTCCGCATTTTTGAAATAACATTTACACAAATATTGTATCCTATTTGAAATCCAAATTGGATATAGCAGCCATGATTTTGAGAGCAAACACGCTCATATTGTTGGTTATATTCCATATCTATCCATATCTATTTCATTCACTGAATATCCCATACATCTTAGACGGCAGTACCCAGCACAAACATATGTTAGCTGGTTGGTGTAACATATATATATATATTTTTTTTGGGTCTACCCTATTGCCTGTAACAGCAACCACAATCTGGACCACAATTTTTTGCACCAGGGAAGGGGCCATTTTGAAGGCATGCCCAGCCCAGCAGTGCGCCACATTTTTCTGCATTTCAATGAAATTGTGTCCTTTGGCCGCAACCTGCCAGGGAAGCATGTGGAAAATTGAGATCAGATGGTGTTGTTTTTTGGTGGGCAAATTTAACACATCCAAGAAGCAAAGCCAGTGCAAAGAATATATTTCTTGACAAGCTGCTCAAGGATCAGGAAAATGTGATAATCGCATGTGTTTCCAAGAA
>BGPT01000125.1:31371-47808 GCA_003297045.1 Symbiodinium sp. clade C Y103 | reverse complement strand
CAGAAAAGCTGATGTCCTTGGTGCAATTTTTGGGGGTGTACTTAGATTAAAATCCATTAACTGACTGTTACAGCTATTAGGATTGACTCAATATATATTCCATGCAATTTATATAATTGAGAGCAAAAGATTAAGTACTATACTAGCCATCCAAGGTTTCCCCAGTAAAATGGGTGGTTCAACCCCCACGGCACCACCAAAACCAGCGCCGAGCTGCTCTTGGATTGAGACCCAACTCCCAATCTCCGCCCAGCGGGAGCAGTTGTCCGGAGCCACCCACCTCGCAAATGCGAGCCTCCTCGGTGCAAAGGGAAGCTGGGAGTGCGAAGGTAATGATGGTGAATGGTTATACCCTCTGGTAATCAAGCATGGCAATGGAAAATCCACCATTTATAGGAGATCTTCCCATTAAAACCTGGAATGATGGTGAAGGGTTCGAAAAATTGGATCATTCCGAATCATTCCCGTCATGCCTACGGGAAAGCACCAGCAAGGAAAAACCCCCAAGTCATCAAACCTGAATGGTTTCCATGGTTTCGTCGTGAAAACTATTTTTCGATGAGTTTGGTTCCATGTGTTGTCAAATCTCTCGCGTTTCTGTCAAAGGCTTCATTACAGAAAGGATCCATCCAGCTCAAGGTTTTTGGCATGTTTGATTTTGGTAAGATCCATTCAAATCTGGTAGACCTCAATGTTTGCCATCACATGTTGGGCTGGTAAAATACCATCACACATCCCATGCATGTCCTTCAGGGAGAAATAGAGGGGCCGAACCTACAATACCAGTTGTCATCATTTACCAAAAAAAAAGGTTCAAGGAGGGTTTAACCTGTCTTTTTGCATCAACCAACCGGTGGGAACGGCATACTCATCGAAGTATAGTTGGAATCAGAGATTCCATCAGGATTTTGGGTGAGAGAATGGTACTTGAAGTCTGTTGATGCCTAAGAATTCAAGTTGATGCTGAAATCCTCATCTTCATGGCTTCAGTCCCAATTGCTATTGCTTTCCCAAGTTTTGATACTTAAAACCCACCCAAATCTGAAGTTGCTAAATCGCATCTTCAGTTGCTGAATCTGAGGCGCCTCAAGAACTGTGGCATTGTCCTCCATGGCAGACCACGACAAACACCGCCGCGCCTGGATCATGAATCATCGATAGATAAGTCAAACAAAGATTGTAGATGATAGATTATTCATCTACAATCTACTATCTATTATCTAATATTGTCTATAATTTATAGACAAAATTAGATAATAGATAGTAGATTATATTAGATAATAGATAGTAGATTGTAGATAATTCATACATGGTACACTGGCACTATTCATACATTTACAATAGACAACAGACAACAGATAATAGATGTAGATAATGATGGAAATAATAGTAGATATAGAAAGATGTGCCCCTAATCGACTTGGCCGAAATCGAATGATTCTCACATCAAAGATATATAAATGGTGAGCAAAATCCAAGCAGCAACCTCTCTGCTCATTCTCACTTGAGCAGTGCCCCAGTTCACGTTCTGTCGTATCGAAACCTTCTCAACTGGGTACTGCTCACGTGAAGATCTGACTTTACCCCAAAATTGTACGGTACTTGAAAAAAAGAATGGTTGGCCATCATGTTCTCTGTTAAAGCAGCCATGAAAGGAGACATCCCCATGATCAACTACACCCTGCATGGTATTTCACCAGCTCCACCACGCGCCTGATGAAAACGTCAGGGCGCTTCAGCGGGGCGCTTTACCCGCTTTGAGCCCTCATCTAGCGGAGTGTTGTTCTTCCTGAACCACCTGTCGCCATGACCATATTCTTAGATGGCTGTCTGTATATATATATATATGTATATATATACATGTATGTATGTATACGTACATTTGTATACAATTATATATATATACCTGTATGTATATGTATATATGTATATATGTATATATGTATATATGTATATATGTATATATGTAAATATGTAAATATGTATATATGTATATATGTATATATGTATATATGTATATATGTATATATGTATATATGTATATGTGTGTATATATATGTATATATATATATGTGTGAATATATGTATATATGTATATATATATATGCGTATATATGTATATATGTGTATATATGTATATATGTGTGAATATATGTATATATGTGTGAATATATGTATATATGTATGTATGTATATATGTATATATGTATATATGTAAATATGTAAATATGTATATATGTATATATGTATATATGTATATATGTATACATGTATACATGTATACATGTATATATGTATATATGTATATATGTATATATGATAATATATGACTATATATGTATATATGTATGTATATATGATTATATATGTATATGTATATGTATGTATATAAATATATATGTATATATACATATGTGTATATATATGTATGTGTATATAAATGTATATGCATTGATGCATGTATATATACATATATGTATATATATATGTGTATATGTATATATATATATGTATACATACATATATGTATATATGTGTATATGTATATATATATGTATATATATACACATATATACATATATGTATGTATATATATATATATACATGTATATATATATATATGTATATGTATATATATAAATATATATATATATATGTGTGTATATATATGTATATATACGTACATGTATATGATCGTATATGTATATGTATAAATGTATAAATGTATAAATGTATAAATGTACAAATGTATAAATGTATATGTGTTTGTATGTATATATGTTTGTATGTATATATGTATGTATGTAGGTATATATGTATGTATGCATGTGTGTATGTATGTATAGATGTATGTATGTATAGATGTATAGATGTATAGATGTATAGATGTATAGATGTATATACTTATATTGACGTGTATATATTTATATACAATTGCATATACATATATGTACATGTATATAAGTATATATATATATAAACATATATATATATACCTATATATATATATACATGTATATAAGTAAATATGTTGGCTCAAAGTTACAAACCCAATGTTGACCAGAATCGCCGCTTTTAACTTGCCATGCTTGCTTCTCTATCACAAAATGGATGGTTTGCTGTTAGAAGTGACCCAATTTGACATTGCCTTTGCGCTTTCAGCCAGCTGGGGCCAACCCACCCCTGACCACCGCGGAAAGGGAATGCCCCTGCCAACTCCTGACAGAGAGCTTCAGCCAACTCATCCAGAAGTGGAGCCCATCATGAAGCCTCATTCTTCAAGGCTTTACAAAACGATAAACGATAGACCCTCTAATATTTTCCCAAGTTTGAAGGTCCATTTTAAAGACTGATAGGTTTGGAGATGGTTTAGCGTTGGCTTGTAGCATTCGATGTGGAACAAATTTGACCCTACATTAGGCATGGAACAAATTATACGCAGTTGAAAACATTCCAGTTTGCTTATCTCGCATGTTGCCTAAATCAACACCATCATGGCTTCGAACTCCCAAATTTCATGACTTGAATCTCAAATGTTATTGGTTCAATTCCTTTTGATGTTGATCAAAATCCTACGTCCATGGGTGGCCAATGATAAAATCTACGTCCATGTATACCAAGTAAACCCACAAAGACCTACCACTCGCCAAACGGCTACTCAATCAATACCCTACTTTTGGATGGTGAATTAACCCTCTTAAACCCATTAATTAATAAGAATAATAGCATCTTAAACCCATCAAACTAGCTCCAAAATTCAGTTCCTTACCAACTGTACAGCCAAAAACCATACAAAAATTCCAGGTCTCAATCAAATGTGCGATCCAAAAATCCACGGAAGCCCTTTACCAGCTAGAATAATGGTTATTTACATGCGTGTATTTTGATGATCATTCCATCTTTACGGGGTTACCGACATCCGCAACTGATAGGATACACTCTTGGGCGCTGTAGTCATTGGATTGGTTGAAGGGAAAATTTACAGGAAACCATAGATTTTCCCATCAAATCTAGAGGTTTCCTGTAAATTTCCCGTTGGCTCGCCCGCCAGACACCCCTCGTGAAACGCCCGTCGCCTGGTGACGGGATGAGTCCCGAGACGCCCCCAATGTTTGGCGCCACGCTGGGCGCGGCAGGGCCCGCCGGACGGGGTAGCCGCGGTACCTGGATATCTTTTTTGGGGGATGGAGATAGTAAGAACAATAGGGATTCTACATGATTTTACCCTCTGGTTGTTTAACATAGCCATGGAATATGGCTAATTTTCGATGGTTTTCCCATTAAAACCTCCATTTATAGGGTATTTTCCATGGCTATGTTAAATAGCCAGAGGGTAATATATTTTAATAGGTATGAGAGGGATAATAGGGGTTTATTGTGGTTTATGAAAATAAAACCACTATGATATGGATATGATGGGATATGATATATCATGATATATCCTATTATGAGCCTAGGGAGATCATATGAATGGATTCTAATCTTGGACTAATAGTGGAATAATCTACATACAATTCATAGTGATATAATAGACAAAGATCAAGAACAATAGTAGAGGAGAATTGTTAGTATAATGGTGATGCAATAGTGATACAATACCCTGAAAATCCCAATAACGCAGGTTCTGTCTGGATTAATCGTGGATGATCGCAATTTTTTATAGTGTCATTGGATGTGTCATTTGACTTTCAGGGATCGGGAAATGATATGGAAACTGGTGCATTATTGATCTTTCTTGGGTGTATATGACAACAAAAAATAGCTTTCATAGGTGTCAATGATGTCCTTTTCTAAAAAAAAAATTGGATTTGGGGGACTCATATGGGGTGTGTGTGTGTGATAAAAAAAACATCGGAGAATGGACCATCCCACATTTTAGATCATTCCTAGAGAAACAATGTGTTTTGATTGAACAAGAATTTGCCGGAGGATCAATTAATATGTTTTTCATTGAAAATTACTATTCATACATATTCATACTTTTCAATTATTATTCATACTCTTCAATTGTTATTCATACTCTTCAATTATTGTTCATACTCTTCAATTCTGCTTTATTATACTTTCCCCAAAATCACGTGGTTTGCGGATGATCGTGGTTCAATACCCACCAAGTATGTGTTAACATGTAGTCACTAACAACTGATCTATTTCATAGGATATGATGAGATGCCATTAATTGATATTGATGGGAAATCATAGGAATAAAACCAACCACATCAATGCAAATGATTAAATGGTGGTGAATGGCAGGGACATCATGGAGGACTGGAACATGTTCCCAGTAAATGGGGGTGCCCCAAAAAATGCGGTCACCCTAAAATCTGAGGGTAATGTCAGAAAAGCAACAGAAAATCACATAAATCCTATTCTTGCACAAACCCATGTATTATATAAGTTGGGAGTTACCCTCTGGTAAACTAACATAACTAGTGAAAATCACAATGTTTAATCGGAAAATCCACTATAACTGGCCATTTTCAATAGCTATGTTAGTTCACCAGAGGGTAGTATCTCAAGTTTTTTTGTGTATAACACCGGGAAAATGATGGGCCCTGCTCCCACCAAGGGACATGAGTAATTGGCTCGCCCCATCAAAATCTCAGGGCTGAAGGACCCATGTCTGCAACCATTCACACTTTGCGGGGGAGATGGTTTGGGTTGCAGAAATTGCGGTCTACCTATATTCCGATTCACATCCGTGATTGACCAGCTATGTTGATGAATTTGATGTGAACTGCAGCGTACCAGTGTTTTGATCCATAGCCTATCCAGAAAAAAGATGCTATTTAACTGCTATTTTGTTTCTCCTAAATCTCTGTTTCTACTGGTTACAGCTGCAAAACACACCATATTTCTGGGTTCAATCCTCATCTTTGGTTAGTCAATCCCAATCAAGAAAACATCAGGTGTGGACCTGATTTTCTTGTTTGGATTGACCTCCAAATAGCCATTTTCCTAGGTGCCCCCCAACCGTAGGTACCAAAGCCATCCAAACCGCCACGTGAAGCCCACCTTGGAGCTTGCTTTGCTCAGACGTGTGTAGTAGCCCTGCTGAAGGGAATAGGACCTCAGACATTCCCGCGACGTTTCGACATACGATTGGAGGGTTTGATCAACCAATGGTGGTGATGTTACGATCGAGATTTGCCCCAAAATATGTTGGCTTAAATTGATTTAAGATTATTTAACCCCCAAAATATTGAAGACATTGGAATTATAGAACCAGCGACAATTGGGGTCATAATCATAATGGGCATATCGTGGGATATGCTCAATGGATAGTAATTTTGAACGAAACCAACCACTTGAGGGGTTGTCCGGAAATGCGGTATACCATGGTATACCGCAAAATTGCAAAATCAGGTTATAAGCCAAATAAGATTCTTGGGGTCTATGTTTGACAAAGGGGATATCTCTGGAATCGGTCACTGACTTTCTATCTTATCTGCCTTATGGGATCATTGTCTCAGGTCGCCTTTTTCAAAAAACCAAACACTCCCATCCCCCCAAAGGTCACGATTGGTAGATATCCTGTTGCAACCATCATAAATCAGATATAAGTAACCCATGGTTCATTATATTATAGCATATTATAGCTACAAATTAATTACTGTAAACACCCCCATGGTGAATTGATTTCCAATTCATCATATTTCATCCCTATGCACCACGCTTGATATTGGAGGTGTTTTTCAGGGCAAGGGCTGAACAGGGGAAGGGATTGTTACCACCAGATTCCACCGTTGATCTCACGGAAATTGTTGGGATGACCACGTTTCGAGGTTTCCTAAAATGAGGGCTTTTATAACCCCCAAATCATGCAAATAATGACCACTTTAGTATTGAAACCCGTGGTGACTTGGGGATTCCCCATTTAAAAAAAACCCGAAGAACTGAAGAATCTGAAGGGATCCATAAATCAAACCAGCAGAGCTTGAGGTCGCGACCGTACCTGAAACCACGCCAGGTTCGGATGGTGTTCCGCAGGTCAGCAAGTCCGAAAACGGTGGTATCAACCAATGTGATCATGAAGTAAGTAAGCATAATGGGCATGTATTGGGATATGAGTAATGGACATTATGACCAACAGTATATAGAAATGGGGTAGGCTCTACTCAATCTTATGGCAATCTTAATTGGGAAATTCTGAAAATGATGAATAACCAATGGACTTTAAGGGTAATTACCCAATGCCCTATTTTCAGAAAAAAAAATCTGTAAATTGACTGACCCTCTGTTGATACGACATTGTAGTGGAAAAATCCACAGCTTCAATAGGAAAGGGAATATACAAGTCAAAGGTTCTCCATTGCCCAAATTGATTCGTTACAAAAGAGTATAACATAGGGGATGAGTCAAAACCTTGGTGCCCTCGGTACCCTGAAAATTCTGCTTCTTCCTCCAGTCATATGGTAAATTCATAGGTTTTGACCCATCCCCACATCCGTTCTGCAGCACCTTACAGAGGCTGATACCCTCTGGTAAACTAACATATAACTATGGAAAATCACCATTTCTTGATGGGAAAATCAACTATTTCTATGGCCATGTTCAATAGCTATGTTAGTTTACCAGAGGGTAAAGCATGCGCTGCAGCGACTCGCGATGACCCAGCCTCTCCATTCTCCAGCCACTCCTCAAAAGAGCGTTTCGGGGTTTGGCAGAGTGGGATACCCATCAGATAAAAATATCGCCTAGTATATTATCGCAATATCACACACCATAATCCAATTATTACAGCACCTATATATATATATATTTATATATATTCATATTACAGTATTACAGTATATCCTCAGTATATCCCCGGTATATCATTGAATCACCATATTATAGTTATATGTCCCCATTCTATTATATAATATCATCATACATAGTCCATATGTATATATATATATATATCACCTGTTATATCATCACAATATCACAAAATAATCCATTTACTACATCACCTAATTATTATCACAAGATAACCCATTTACATTCATGTATTATATTGCCATATATCAACGATATATCTATATAAGCTATCATATCACCTCTTTGTTCTTGCCCCATTTTTGGCATCCCATCTTCGCCTTGTCGCCCGTGAGCATTCCCAGGAAGCAAGCGTGGCCCACAAGGATCGCCACTTGGCAGCTGTGCTCCTCCAACCTATGCCGTTGAGAAACGCCACGCTCGGGTGGTGGGGTGATCGCAGATCGAAAAGGCATGGGGAAGTGGATGGCGATGTTGGGTGATGTGTCTTTTTGTTGGGGTGTTTTTGTTGAGATTGGATGATATTGGAAAAGGTTGATGATGTTGGTTGATGGATTGCTGAGATTGGTTGATATTGGTTGATATTGGTTGACAGATTGTGGTTTGAGAGTTCGGAAATATTCGGAAACAAATGACTCTCACAAACATAAGATAGACATAGATAGATATGGGGAGCGGAAATAGGGGAATTCATGAAGATACAACCAACTTTGAGGACTAGAACTTGCGCTATTTATCACCCAAAACATCCCAGATAAGCGGGAAGAGACCCCAAACACATGAAAGAATGAAAGATGATGTGAACCCATCTGCGTCGATTGCTAAAAAGATCTGAAAAGACCTCAGCACTGTTGGGAGGAAGGCTAAGTCACAGTGAAATGAGTGGATAACGATGGCATTAAGATGTGCCAGCTTCAAAATTGAGCCGGCTGCATACCCCCGCAACCTACAACAGGTTGTCTTCCTTGTGGATGAAACCTGGAAACGGGTCGCTGCTACTTGTTGATTCCTTGGGGAATTTCATCATCCAGAGTGGCAACTTCTGAGCCGACATTAAGCAATCATTGGTTCTGGTCTTTGTGTGTTTCTATAGGGCCATGATATTATAACAATATGTTTACACATGTATATGTACTAGAAGTATTGTATATTTATACATTACAACTATTGTATATTCAATATTTTTGAAATATATTCACACGCTGTCACAGTTTTACCACCAGTTTCAAGCATTTTGCCGCTGATTCAACCAGGTGGCCAGTGAGTGAAGGTGGCGGCGCGTTCCTGCAGCATCTCCTTGTTTTGCTTCGCCTCGGTCGCTGATGGCGGGGAAGGACGAGCTCTTTTTCCGTGAGGTCACTGAAGATGGAACAAAGGGGTGAAGAACTTCTGAAAATGCGATCCTTGAGGCCGCGCATTCTCAAAACCTTCAACTTGAAACAACAGAAACGCTATTGTGAACGGAATCGGAACCTGGCTGAAACAAGATTCACAATCTTTGGACCACACTGTGTGGCGACGCAAGCCATATCCACATGCCATGAGCTGATGCAGCCGGGTGACATTCCAAGTGTCTCCTTTCAGATCGCTCGCGCGGCAACTGCCAGCAATGGATGTCACCGCAGAAAATATGATGAGAGCTATCCATATATATATGATGTACCTTCTGGTAATCAAAGGTGGCAATGGATAATCCCCTGTAAATGGAGGATAGTGGAGGTTTAAATGGGAATATCATCTATGACTGGTGGACTTTCAATCGCCACGTTTGACTACTGGAGGATATATTAATATTGGCCCTCTAAAACAAGACGTGTTCTTTTTTTTCATTGAGTGTGAATGGTGCAGGCTTTTTGATCATTAAGGCGAGCAATCTGGCTTTGTACAAGTTTGATGATATTTGGATATAATGATGTTCTAAGACCTTCCTGTGGTGCC
Source organism: Symbiodinium sp. clade C Y103 (assembly GCA_003297045.1). Lineage (NCBI taxonomy): Eukaryota > Dinophyceae > Suessiales > Symbiodiniaceae > Cladocopium > Cladocopium sp. clade C. The sequence goes on along the minus strand of BGPT01000125.1, from coordinate 38,109 downwards.
CATGCCCGCAAATCCAGCACTGCAAAAAAGGGATCAGTTCTCTGATTTTCCGGGGACGTTTTCTGCACCTGGGATATGGATGTGAGTTTTCCGAGGAGCATCGTCTAGCATTGCCAGCCATGGTGAACTACCCAAAATTTGGAGGATCATCCCACGAATCGTGTTGGTGGTTGCTGACCCTGATTATAGTAAGTCCCCTAACTAGGCTCCCTTTAACAAGTAGCTTATAATCCAGCTTACCAACCAGTGAATCGATCCCGTACCGCCGTGGAAAAACCCCGCCCTTTTTAACGCGGCCCAGGGTGGCCATGCGTTCTGCGTTCCGGGACACCCGTCACGGCCGTCTCAGACGGTGTGGTCAAAAGGCTGGCAGCATCACTTTTTTTTTGGCAGATCGTGGCTGTTTGGGACAATCAAGTTGAAAGCAATATGTGTATATATATAGATATATCCACTTGATATTACTAAGTAACATTACTAATGATATCAATTATATCTATAATTATTATGTAATATAATCAAATCATATTCATATAACGAAACATCTCTAGTGTCTAGAGTCTAGTTGATTTCGCAATATCTGAGAGTTAAAGAATCCACTTCATCTCATGTATTCTCACCTGCTGGAATATGCTGCAACATGACAAGCACAATATGCATCTTTCACGATGAATCCTGGATTTGATTTGATAAGTTGGTCTGTTGATGACATTTAAAGCCATTTTTCTGTGAGCTGGCCAAAAAATTATACAGAGCTAATCGATCACATTCTTCGGTTCCAGTCTGGTTCCGCTCTCAGGGGTTGGTAAATGTCCCATGAATTTGAATCTGAAATTGAGATGTTTTACTCTTAAACATCACCAAAACTGAAAAAATTGGCTTAGTCAAGCAGCATCAGGTGCATGATTCCCCCCTCAATTTCCTTCGATCTTTATGGGACATCACCAAGCTGGACGCTTCTCGCATCTTCTACGATTCTACAATGTGGGGCCCCCCAGTTATAAGTTGGTTCATAAACCCCATCAACTATAGTTATAAGTATCATAAACCATAATTATTGGAGTTATAAACCCACTTAATTAGCTATCTTGGGGGCCCCACATTCTAGGAGAGGTGAGCGACGCTGCGATCGTTCGACTCGCTGCGACGCTTTCCCAGCACCGTGCTTTCGATCAAGTGCCGCTCCTCAGGACCTGACAGGGAGCCAACTAAGACCGCCAACAACATGGGAGGGACATCACTGACATCACTGGCATCATCAATAAACATGGGAGTGCAAAGCTATATTATATATATAATGAATATTTATATATGTATTAACTAATGATATAATGATGCAGCCTGGCGAACAGATGTATAAGTTTGGGATAGTTTGAAACTGATCTATCTAGATCTTTGATCAAGGTCTGCGTCCAAACCTGAGGTACGTGGGAGTCATCCATTGTTTGCCCCACGATGTTTTTCGGGGGACCCGGGGACATAGATATATCGCTCACACCCAATCAAAGTATACCCTCTGGTAAACTAACATAGCTTTTGAAAATGACCATTTATAGTTGATTTTCCCATTAAAATGGTGATTCTCCATAGTTATGTTAGTTTGCCAGAGGGTAGTCTGATAATCTGGCAGTTCTAGCCCATCATTCTTCATCAGATCCCCAGTTCTGCATGTTCCGCCGTTCCGACTTCCTCTTCCATTCTGGGTCGGTGCTAGCATCATGTGAGGTGTGGGCCCCATCACTGAGGTCACGCCTCGTACTTCCTGGCAGCTCTCTTTCGTGGCATGGTCCTGACTCAAAATTTGATGGTTGCAAAATCAATCAAAATCATGTTCAGACGTGGTGTGGGGTATACCTCGTCGATTTTAGGCACACTCATTTGAGGAAACGATGAAAACGAGAAGGATGGGATGGAGAAGAATCGTGATCATGATGATGATCATGCAACACTGGCACTGAAAGGTAAGATGGGGAAGGGAAGGCCCGAAACCCAGGAACCTCACAAGAGTTGGCCCACGGGAGATGGCGGGGTGCCCCAACAACTCCTGGCGTGCCTGCCACTTTGGCTGGACGTTGACATTGAAATAAATTGAATATACCCTCCAGTAAACTAACATAGCTATGGAAAATCACCGTTTTTCATGGGAAAATCCACTATTTCTATGGCTATTTTCAATAGCTATGTTAGTTTACCAGAGGGTATCATCTGATATAGTCTGATGTAATCTTGAGCCATTGCCAAATGCATCCCTGATCCCACAAAGGCTGTTCACCAGGGATTCCGTCCCGTTCCACCCATGGGGGACCACCTGTTACCCGTTACCCGTCGTCCTTTAGCAACGCCTGTCTGGAAGAAGACATCAGAAGGCGTGCCCAAGCACTGGCCACCTGGTGCAGAATCTGAACAGATTTGTCCAAAGATGTCTTGGATTTATGCCACTTATGACCATTTTAGTGGATACACATATCATATATAATATTATATAATACTATATTATGAATGTATTATAAATGTATTATGAATGTATTATGAATATGAGCTTTCAAAATCATAGGGTCCCTGGGGACTAAAACCTCTTTGTCCAACAAAAAACCGGATCGCGCCACATGTTGAGCATTCTTGTCTTGTGCGAAGGGAGAAGCCCCTGCCCGTGATTCCATTGTCTGTACTGCTGGTTTGAGAACGGGGTTCCCAGCTCATGGATTGCGATCATTGTGTAGTATAATACCCATCTAAAGAGGGGATTGATGCAGATAGGTTTGAGATGAGAGGATCAGGCCCCAGAATATCCAGGGAAAAATGGTGCAAAGAAGAATTACGGCGATGAAAAAAAATATAGACAAGCAAGTTCAGGCTTCAAATGCATTAGTGATTAGTGGATGGAATATGGCACAGTCGGTAACCTATTTCTCAATAATTGTAAAGCGATTGCTCGATAGTCACCCACATGGACTAGCTGAATATGTGCTTGGATGATATTGGTTCTCATATTGGATTCTGAATGATTCTCCCTGGGAAAACTCTTCATACAAGTAACCCAAATAACGAAGAACCAACAGGGGTTTGGGGCATACCTCAGCAATGTAACATAGTGCAGGAGAAAGTCTATATGTGCCGAGCTCTTGACCAAAATTTTGGCGTTTTCGCAGCATGCGACCAAGGGGCGAAACCTACCAGCAGTGTCCCCAGGACGATTATGAACATAATGAGGCTCAACAAGCCCAACACCTGCGAAGTGCGCGGTTGTGCCCAGCGCAGTCCCTCTGGCACTGGTCATCACTGGTCAAAGGACTCATGAGAAACTAATTTCATTCAAAGTAGACCACATGGGAAGTATTACCCTTTGGGAATCTAACGGTATGGAAAATAACCGCTTTGTAGATGATTTACCTATTATCAAAAAATGATGGTTTCCCGGAGCAACGTAAACGATTGCCAGAGGAGAGCTCGACGGTCAGTCAGCTCTGTGGAATTCTTTGAATACAGCCAACACTCAAAAATTGGCCGATGGAGGGGGTCAATACCAAATAGCCCAAAACATGAGTTGTTGTTTACCCTTTGGTAAACTAACATAACTATGGAAAATCCCTATGTTTAATGGGAAAATCCACTATTTCTATGGCCATTTTCAATAGCTATGTTAGTTTACTGGAGGGTACATCCCAAATTTTGTGCCATTCTGTTCATAATCTTCGAATGTGAAGATCACCAGGGCGAACCGACCCACGACTATGTGTCTAGGCAAATCACTAGGCAATTCTACTGTCTACGTTTCCCCAATCCCAACATATCACATATATCACAATCACAAATGGGTGGTAAAGTGAACCATCCCCACATTTTTCTGGATATGTAGACAAAGAGTAAAACGTAATTCCACAGAAACAAACCAGAAAATGCTGTGGTTACACACTAATTACCTTCTCTGGGAATCAAACATGGCAATGGACAGTTTTTAGATGATTCTCCCATCTAAACCTCCATTTCGTTCCGGGGTTTCCCATTGCAAGGTTTGATGACTGGATGATTTTTTTCGGTGAAGATAAGGGATTTCCCTTTTGTAGATGGTTTCAAGTGGCCATTAATTTTGGGGATGCCCCAGCCCGGGTTGACACCGGATAGCCCTGTCTTTTTTTCGGCCTGCCTTCCACATAGGCCAGCGTTGCTGACTCGTCGTTACCTGACCCATCACATGACTGGGTCTTCCAAAAGCCATGCCTTGCTGCGCGGCAGTCCCTGCAACAACAATGGACAAAGACATCGAGGGTGATATCGGACTGTTAAATTGGGTGTATGATTCTCTAGTGTATTTCAAAAATTGTAGTTGTATGCATGTAGTTGTTATGTTTATTCTAATCTATTCTATTCATATATCAGTTGTTATGCAGGGTGTTCTCAGGATGATAATGATGATAGGGTGCATATGATTCTCTTTAACAGGCTATTCTCAGGCTCGTTGAAAAATTCTATCAAGTTTCAAGAACTGTTCCGACCAGCGGTTGATTTCCGGATCTCCAAGTGTTCCATCAGTTCTCGCGGCAAAAGAACAAATCCACCCCAAAAAAAGATCCTCTGCAAGTGGAACCCATGGACTACCCACGGATACCCACGGAACCTGACACACTCCTAGACCGCATCCCGGTTCCGCATCTCTCACTGTGGCATCTGAGTCTGAGGCCGGCTTGCACGCCGCGCCGGTTGGTCCTGACCACCGGATCGGCCGCTAGGTGGGAAATCAACATGTGGAACTGTGGAACCCATTTGTTCAGCCCATTTATTGGTGTATGATGTTGAGACAAACCCCAAAAAATGGAAGGAAGAAGGAATCGTTTGATTCGGAAACTCTGAACAAGGGCCAAAAACTCAGTCTCTGCAGAGGTCTGTTTCCAGATCACGCGCAGCGGGAAAGTCTGAAGGTATCAAACAAAGTCAAATCCTATGGAGGGAACGACTGCTTCCCTGAATTCCATTGCCCATATGCTCCATGGTCCGTGCAGTACCAAGTCCATCGGTACATTCGCCTACAGTACAATCACCCTACACTGGTCCCAAATATCACCCAAAAGTTAGGAAATAATCCATACATAGATGGGCATCAGTTTGGGTTGGTGTGCAATTCCGGATTGGGTCCGGTGACGGTGCCATCGTTTTCTTTTCTTCACCATTGATGCAGTCTTCACGGTGTGGAGAGAAATATGTCTGTTCCATCCCAAGAATGAGCAGAATAGAAGGAAATTCATAGTATATCCCATTGTAGGATATAATTATTCGGATATATATATATAATATCATATAATATCTATACATGCATATATATATATATATACATATTCCAAGAATGAACAGAATAGAATGCTACTTTGCCCTGTTTCTTTCACATCTTTGAATATCTTTGATATGTTGTGTGGATCCATCACAGGAATTCCCTGAATTCAGGCCATTTCGGGATCCACATTAAAAACGATCCTTACAGAAAGCCCAAGCGCTCCAAGCGGAGCTCGTGATCAACTTTCTCCAGATTACTCTCTGGTAAACTAACATAGCTTTTGAAAATAGCCCATTTATAATGGATTTTTCCATTGAAAATTGTGATTTTCCATAGTTATATTAGTTTACCAGAGGGTACATCCCACCATCATCCCATCATTGTTGTTTTCTGTGAAATCCCCAAAGGGGCCGACCTCTTCGATTCCCCCGCTTCTCTCCGAAATGGGCGCTCCTGTGATCGTGTGGCTTCAGAAAGTCGTGGCCATCAAAGGCGCGATCCTCTTCCAAACCAACGACCTTCTCTTCCAGCTGTCCAGACGCCTCAAGGACCCGATGATCCCCACACAGGCGTAGAGATGATGGGTGTAGAATAGCCATAAGCCAAAGCGCGGAAATATCCTGGGATTGTAATCCTTTAAATCACGATATAGCAACAACATCATCAGGACAGTATAATCAGGATTACAATTATTAAGATATTAGAAGTAACCACCATTCTCCCTTCTAATATCTTCTAATCCATACAATTATATACAATTATAAGTAACCAGAAAGGAATAAGTGGTTGTTGGCGGTTACGTGCGGCCCTACTCATAGTTCATAACCCCCCTGGCGTGGATGTTCTTGGGGAAATCTGAAAAATCGAAAGCATCGAGATGCCTAGCCAAATAGTGGAGCAAAAACCTGCACATCTTCCCTTCAACCATTGGCTCTGATACTGTACAACTGCTCATTGAAGTGAATGATCCCAGCGTAAAAGTCATCATCCCATAATAATATACAATCTGTTCATAATCCCAGCGTAGATATGTGTTTACGGGCATCAAAAGCTGTCTTTCTCCCTCTTCAATGAGGTTCAACTCAACTTTTCAACTCCAAGAAAGCAGGGTTGCCACCCACTCCCCGGATACAAGGGTGGAAAAATGACGAGATACCATTGTTCCTCCCAAAGTGGCTATAATTTAGCTAAGATAGGCTGGAGCTATGGGTGTGGAATAGTTTTGGGATTTTTTTTTGCAACAAGTTTAGGATTTTTTTTTGGATCTCTTGGCTGGTACCATTTGCCTTGTGTTTGCAATGGTTTTGAACTTGAATTTGCCATTTTGCATGGTATTTGCCACATTTGGGCATGTTCACCTTCCATTTTACTTCGGATTTGCTACATGTGGGCATGTTCACCTTCCATTATGTATGGTATTTGCCACATTTGGGCATGTTCACCTTCCATTTTACTTGGGATTTGCTACATGT
>BGPT01000124.1:642782-716869 GCA_003297045.1 Symbiodinium sp. clade C Y103 | reverse complement strand
TCCGAAACGGGGAAACTGCACCCAGCTGAAGGTTTCAGTGGGCCATCCAGGCCACAGCCCCAGTGTCTAACGTCACCTTCAGAACCCTAGAAAAATTGAAGGTTTCAAGCCAACAAACATGTCCCAGATGGCCGCTTAGGCCGGGCCCTGTTGGAAACCCTCCGAAGCCCCACCGTCACCTTCTGAACCCTAGAAAAATTGAAGGTTTCAGGCCAACAAACATGTCCCAGTTCGAAACGCTCCGAAACGGGGAAACTGCACCCAGCCGAAGGTTTCAGTGGGCCCTCCAGGCCACAGCCCCACTGTCTAACGTCACCTTCTAAACCATAGAAAAATGAAGGTATGAAGGTTGGAGGAGCCTGTTGCAAACCCTGCGAGACAGGAAAACAGTACCCAGCTGAAGGTTTCACGGGGCCTTCCAGGCCACAGGCCACAATCTCAAACGTCACCTTCTGAACCATAGAAAAATGAAGGTTGGAGGAGCCTGTCTACGGACCGCCGTGGCCAACGTTACTTTCTTCACGCAATAATAATAAAAAGTATAAGTTTCAAGCTAATTTGAAGTTAAAAACTGGCACCAACCAGCAAGCCACAGAAGGGGGTGCTTTGTTGGCCACCTGCGGACAACACTTTTTCTCGAGCGCGCTCCCCCTAGCTGATGGCTGGGGTCGGCGGATATTAATATGTGGGAATATAGTGGGGGGGTATAATTTGGATATACTTTGCAGATCGGCTGGTGATTTGGGGTTCCAAGACATTCCATCAGCAGCAGGGATAATTTGAGCGGCTCCCCACAGCCCACAGCTCAATCACGGGTTGCTGAGCCGAACTTGTGTGATGTCAGACGCTTGGATGCTCATATCATCAGTCCTGGCATGAACCCTGAAATTGATTTGAATAGCATCATCCACTTGCACATTTGGCTTATAGATATACTAATTATATATATTATATGGAGAGAGATTGTAGATGGTTCCATCCAAGTTTCCGCAAACCATTTGCTACTGGGACGATCCTGATATCATGCTTCACCCCGATGTTTCCATGTTTTCCCCATGTTTTCCCAATGATTCTTTGGACCGATTCTCTGACAGGGTGAAGGCAATGCTGGCATGGCGATGGCCATTGAGCTGGGTGCGGACTTCGAACGTGAGCTGCAAGAGGCGCGGGCAGAGCGATGGTTGGAGAAGTGCTGCAGAAACGCTTGGGAGCCGCCAAGTTGTGGATGAAATGATCATTCCCCAATGGAGAAAACCATGGGACAAAATAGATATAAAAGTGGATTACCAGGATCAGATGGGTCTCCCATGGTCTCTGAATTCCGATTCGGCCAGGTGAAGCCCCTGATCGCGTTGACGCGACCAGATTTGCTGTTCGTGGAAGCAGAGCCTAGAACCAAGGGATGTCAAAGCTCGGAAACGAGTCCTAGTTGGTTGATGATCATAGGGGCTACACTACCCATCACTACCCTTTGTAATATGGGGATTGAATCATTATCCGATATGGGATTCCCATCAACCGACCAACCGCTGGAGCATATGTCATCATATTTCTACAGGACTCTCCGATAGTTTTTTTGACGTTGCTCCATTGATCTTGATTTGATCCTGGCTGCAATTCATGAATGATGTCGATTGATCTTGACTGCTCATTTCAGGCTTCCAAGAATTTGCAAAACAGTGCTGAGCCATTTGAGGCATCTCAAAGTTCTCAAACAGTGCTAGTGGATGCTAACGGATTATGATTCAATCCCCATAAGGGCAGTATACCACCTAATGTCAACCCCGGATTAGTAAACAGGGGTTGATCTATTAGGCGGTACCACTTCACATAGTGATATCATTTGCTACTTTGAAGAGGAAAACGACATGTTACCCGTTGGTAACAAAACATGGCAGTTGAATATTTCCCACCAGTAGATGATTTTCCTATTTAAACTATACCATTCTTGCTGGATTTGCCATTAAATCCATCATTTGTGGCTGGTTTTCCCATTTAACCCACCATTTGTAGATGAATTTCGCAACCATGTCTTCATGACTGCATCGTCAGCAAAGTGCCGCTGCTGAGTCTGGATGATGGCTGGCACCGGCCACCTGATTTCCGGATGCTGGATCAGCCAGTGGCGCCTCGGCCATTTATGGGTCATAAGGGGGGCTCTCTTGATGAAGTGAAAAGGCCCTTGATGGTATAGGTATACCCCATTTTTGGGGAAACCATGGGAAACCTATATGTTGTGATTGGGTCTCATATCTCTGAAAAATCGCTGCACCTTTGAGGCCGAAACGGAGGCGGAAGGAATCGACAAAGATGCCGCACAGCGGGCAGCAACGCCCAAAACTGAGAGGCGCAGCGGTCTCCCGGCAACAATTTTGCCATGTCCAGGTCTGTAGGAACATCACACTGTCGCAACATGTGCATATGGTTTTTGTGAATTTACAGGAATCAAATCAAAGCCTTGGGGTGATGAGCATGGGAGATCTGGATGCTATTGGCCCAGGTCTTCGGTGTTGTGTTTTTGTTGTTTTTCCACATTGTAACCTTCCCAAACAATCCAAAAGACATCCATGAGCATTCGGCTTTCACTGAACCAAGGTGAGTCATCCTCTGAAGTTGAATGGAAAAAATCATTTCGGATGGTTGCACTGATTCTCGAGATGTCTCCAAAAGCCGCAATTGCAAAAGATTGAGTGGGATAAATTTGTAACCTTCAGGCAATCTGACCTTGCAAGGGGGCAAAGATTCTACAGATTGATATCAATTAAGCACTTAAAAAAACCCTATTGCATGGCCATGAGAAATCCTGATCAGAATGGAGGTTTACAGCTGGGAACATCATCGAACGAAATGGGGAATTTTCCGTTGCCAGATTGGATTTTCAGAGGGTTCTATGACCGGCCGGGTCCCTTTCATGGTTTCGACAGGTCGGACATCAACATCTCCATGAAGCTGCACAGTGTGAGCCTGCAGGACGAGTGATGGTTTGATTTGGTTAGATATGGTTCGATCTGATTACAGTAGATCGTGGATTTAGAGGTTCAATCATTCTGATGAGGTGGATTTGTTCGATCTTGTTGGATATGATTAGATGGTGAAGTTTCTTTTTGCACCATCTCCCAAGTGACTCCATCTCCAAGCTTGAGGCTTCTGTGCAGGTCTTGATTTGATGTCAATTACCCAGCCTCAGGACACTCAAAGCCGCTCTGAGATTCTTCTGTCATCCCCTCAAGCGGGGGAAGTTGCAACTCCGGGCTCATATCCTGAAAACGACTTTGCATTAAAGTTAAGTTTCAAATACAACATCAGTTGGTTTGCAAAGTCCATCTACTACCTTTCCCAAATATGCCATACTACCCATGTTGAGAAACCAACGGAGCCCTCTGAATTGAGTTTAAAGGAGTTGAAGGAGTTGGTGGATGCGAAAAGCAAGAGAAATTGATGAAGGTTGACTCAACCATGGAGGCTGCAGGAAGAATACGAAGGAAAGACCCATTTAAGAGGCCTATTCGGCACAGTTTTGTGCTTGGCACCAGGACTCAACCCAGTGGTTGAGGGCTGATTTGGTTTGGAGGTTTGGATTCTGCGAAATCAGCTATAAAGAGAGTTGTCCCACAAGCCTATCCCGAGAATTCCAAACCATCTATCTACCCAGACCACCAATCAAATCCAATCAATCCGTTGGCTGAGATATTGGTATTGGTCAAAAGTCAAAAGTGATATCTTTTTCTTCCGCATTCGGGAAGACTTACATCCATAAGAACCGGCCACTTCTTTTCGGTGTGAGAACCAGGGTACAGCTGGGTTCTCCCTCAGGTTGGAGCGATGTGCCTTGATCATAGCGGAGGCAGCTGAAATGGGTGTCTCTGAAAATAGCCAGGAGGTATGGCCATCAAATACTAGGGGAAATGACGGTTTTGAGCCATCAAATTTGGTATTTTGGGACAAACTCAAATCTTGCCATGTTTTTTTCTTGGGAATTCTTCTGAGGAGAGGATTTGTGCCACAGTGAATCTCGGGAGACAGCATTGTAGGAGTGTGGCATTCCTCGGCAGTGGATCTCCAACTTGCACTTCAAAGCAGAGGACGCAAACTCGGAAACTCGTGACCAAGATCGAGAAGGGGCAAGTGTGAATTAGCTAACGAACAGTTGGCTCAACTGTTTGGTTAACAAAAATATGTCTTCAAGGTTCTAACTCTTCATCTGATTGGGATGATGATTCAACGTGCCAAATGTCTTTGTGATGGATTGCTCAGCCACCAACCGGACAGTAGAAGCATGGAGGGTATGGATCTAGAGTTCAAACTTTCATCGGCTGAAGGTCACACAGCTGTCCGCGGCAAGTTCAGAGATCTTGGAGTTTAGCAAAGTAATGATAGGTTATGACGGTTATGAGATATGAGATACAGTAATTGACAGTCGGGGAATGCTATGATAGGCATGATGTCATCACTCCGCTTCGAACGTTCGGCCTGCCAGCTTGCTTCAGTGTGGCGACAGGGCGTCATCCCAGATGAAGATTTTGATCGAGCACAGTTGATGGACATGCCATGACATGCCCAGGTTGCGGAAGTGAGGCATATTTCGACCTATCCAGGGCCAATCCTCCAGGGCCCAATCCACGACTTCTCTAAGTAGAAGCGCTGCGCGTGTCGCCGCGGGAGCCATGGGATGCAGCATTGGACATGGGAGCTTTGAAGAGGTTTATGAGGCGAGCCATGTCGTATGTCATGTCTCTCAATCCCCACACCTGTTAGGTGTCAAGAGTTGTCCACAGGTGAACCCTTCATCATGGTTCATCCCCGCCAAGTGTTGAGAGATGTTGACAGATTTTTCCACAGCCGATCCGCCACAAACATGGCAACTTATGCCACTCATTCTTGTGCTGGGTATTCCGCTTGGACACCATTCGCAGTGAGGATTCCACCAGAAAAAATCGGACTGGGTGCAGCACCAATCATGGCCACAAAAACCGGGGGTTCTCCAGCCTTGACATCGGCAGATTGGACAACATCTCGGTGCTGGCTCCTTTGGCTGCGTCTTTGAGGTGACGAAGAGAGGAAAGTGTGAGAAGGACTTGGGGGTGGTTGCGGATGGTGATGGCTACTGCAATGGAGGTTTCCTAAAATGGGGTTACCCCCAAATCATCCATTCTAATGGGATTTTCCATTATAAACTATCCATTTTGGGGTACCCCCATTTCAGGAAACCCCCTAATCCATTGGGGGCAGCAATGGATCCACCAAGTTGGCCAAGTTCAGGATTCAGCTATCCATTGTCTGGGGGTAGAATTGGATTTTCTACCGTGCCGCATCCATTTAGTTGTGTTCAAAGTTGGGCTTTGAATACGCTTCGGAAAGTCATAGAAGGTGGATAAATATTTTTGATACAAAGCGCTAGATTCACTAGATCGCAGACGGAAGGCAGCAGCCTAAAGGAAGACTGGAAAGAAATTGGATGGAACCTGTCCGAAGACGAGTTATGAAGTTTGAGCGAAGTGTTGCTTCAGCAGCCGCCGCATCCAACCTGTTTACCCTTTGGTAATCGAATCTGGCAATGGAAATCCGGGTCTGTAGATGATTTACACTCTGGTAAACAAACATAGCTATTGAAAATGGCCATAGAAATAGTGATTTTCCCATGAAAAATGGTGATTTGTCATAGTTATGTTAGTTTACCAGAGGGTACACTGAAAAATATGGAGTTTCCCATTGCCAGGTTAGAATATCAGAGGGTACCTTGCGAGGATCGTCCGAAAGCTGTGAAGGTGATAAGACATGGAGAGGAGAAGTTGATTGTCCCAAATGCGGAGGCCACCGAACATGGCATGCAGTCCTTTGATAAGCAAAGAATTCATCTGAGAGTCATACCTTGAGCCAAACTTACACGGAAATCCTCATAAATGATCTACAAAATGATGGATCTTCCATATGTAATGACCTGATGATCTAAGTATCTAATTATCTAGGTATCCAATTCATTAGCTGGTGAGACACAGCTAGGTATAGAGTCCATGTTCCTGGTGGATGCTCCGTTGCAGAAGCCACGGGTTCAACTCCTTCCCGCTGCCATGTTGCCTGAGCAGAATTCCAGTTGCAGCTTAATCTCGCCAGGGCCCACTGAAAGTACAGCCACACCACATCTCTGAAATGCAGATCTGGCAAAAAGTCAGCCATTGCCAAGGACCGGGGAGCTTGCCAAATGTCCGATGTAGCCGGGGGAGTCTTGTTCAAAGGGCTACTATAGATTTGCATGGCAAGGTGTTGCTGTTTGCAGATATCAAGATCTTCCACTTCCAAGTTCCTCAACAATCCAACCTCCGCCCCTTCCGCTGTACCAAAGTAGAGGCTGTGTGAAGCTGATGGAGACATTCGAAGGCGGCCAATTTTCATACGCTGTAATGGAGTTACTGGGCGCGATAAGTCTTGTAGGAGTCTTTGGATGGGTCAATAAATTGGATGGATACAACAATCATATTCCCCATTTGCCCAACCGTTCACCATTTAGGGCCATTCAGGGGTCCCCAAACAGGGGGTTACAACTGGGTGTACCGCAGTACCAAGGGCCTGGGATGGTTCACTGCAAAAAAGTTTGCGTGGGACAACATTTTGACTCATCGACATGACTCAGCAAAAAGGGGCTGATGCGTCCAAGAGGGGAACCAGCCCCAAGACCACTTGAGATGTCAGGGTTGTTGAAGGATTCTAAGTCATAGTGAACCTGGACAACCAACCAGAGGGAGTTTTCCGATTTTCAGGAGAGAGGAACTCTTAATAGTGGATTTGGGTGCCTTCTTGGGGGTAGCTTCTGGATTTCGAGGTCTGAGAGTCGAAGGTCTCGCAGGAAGAACCCATTCGAGTGCAGTCATTTCTGAAGATCTTGTGATTCTTTGATCGGTTGATATTTCTTGCCTTCCATCGACCATCAGCTTCCGAGGCTATGTGGCCCGTCGCTGATCGACAGTTTCAAGGAAGTGATGTGCTGGGATGAGGACGAGTTGGCCCACCTATTCCGCGGGATGCTTTTGCCACTGGTGGTTTGGTTTGATGGAGGGGGACGCTGGATGGTTTCATGTGATGCGATTCTCCCTGCAATGGCCTACTCCACAATATTGTATAAATTAATTATATAGATCTATTTTCTCGAGCTGTAAAGGCCCCTCATTGGATGCTTTCCCGCTGTGGTTTGGTTGTGGGGCTGTTCCAAGGTCTATCTTCATGGACGACGGATAGTTCACCGGGATGTCAAACCGGACAATTTTCTGTCTCTTGGATCCAAAAATGGAAGGGAGTTTCAGACCAAAACTGGCAATGGAACCAGGGCGAGTGCCCAACGCTTATTTTTTTGAATGCAGGATGCAGCTGGTCAGTATCAATCTGAAGGTTTCCATAATGGGACCCAAATCATCCATTCTAATAGGATTTTCAGTTATAAACCAAATTTTGGGGCTCCCCCATTTATGGAAACCCCAAAACCCCCATCTATGTTTGAGGTCCAATGTTTACTTTTAAGCTTTCTTTCTCCATTGCTATCACCTCGTCTCACTTTCACGGGGAAGATTGTCTCGGGTGTTCCTTGGACCACTGACTAATTGCAAGCAGGCAGCATAACAACCGATCCCACACCAATAGGAGCATTAGAAAGATCTGCGCGATTGGATATTTGATCATTTACCATTTATACCGTCTTTTTCCGCCATTTCTGTGACTGGCATTTGCTTCCTGTATCTCCTCGTATCATATTGGATTTCTGCAACTCTTGTAGCATTCAAAGATTTGCCCAGAGATCGTCGGTCACGTTGGAATTCCTTCCCATGAGGTTTGCATCTTCAGCAGATCGGCGCAGTGTAAAGCTTTGCGACTTTGGTACGGCCGCTTTCATTCCAAAGGCGTGGCCATCCGTGAGATGGGCTGAGCTCCTTTCGCGAAGGGTGCCACTGGCAATTTTCGTCTCTTTTCATTGGAGAAATACCAAATTTCCATGCAGACTTCCCAGTAACCATCCCAGTAACCACCTGGAAGCCATTCTGATTCATCCCTCTACCATGGTACACCCAAGTTCAAAAACCCTGATTGGGGATGGTGATTATTATTGGGTTTACCACATTACTGACAATTTGGGTATATAGTGTGCGTTACACACAGTCACACACACACACATACGCGTCTAATGTATATACATATATATATACACATATATATATATATATGTTTAGATAGACATCCCATTATTTTTTTAAAACAAATATTTTTCCCGTAGTACATCCCTACTGTATTACCAAACGACCATCCTTTTTCACCAGTACACCCTACGTAACGCTAACTGCCAAGCAGGTTCCTGGGTTCCTGCGTGGCCGGTTTGGTACAGCTCCGTACATGTCACCGGAGATGGCAAAAGGTACCGGTCATGGCTTTGGTTGCTCGACTCGGCTCGACTGCAAGCTGTGCAATCTTTAAATACTGCTGGATATTATATAGGATATGATTGAATTCTACTGGATATTGGATATTATTGGATATTATTGGATATTTCTATGATTACTGGATATTTGTTGCTAGTTTAAACTCAGACTTTTACGGGCCTTACCCTTGAAACCTCACTATACTTCACTCCCTTTCAGACTTGAAAATCCAGAGCACTCAGAGCACCCCAAAAATCGAGCTGTGTAAGAAGATGACCAAGAATCTCAGAGACGGAGTCAACAGAGTAAGGAACAGATGTGTGGTCTACAGCGGCCTCTATGTACATGATGCTTTTCGGGGAATTTGTCTACATGCCTGCGGAGATCCACAATGTGAAGCTCTGCTGCACCTCAAGGGCAATGAAAGCTATACGAAAGGATCCCCTTAAGTCCTAAGCTTCTTCTGCATTTGACTCCGGCCACATCATGATCATGATAGTGGTGATAACAATAATAATGATCATGAGCATGATGATGACGATTAGTCTTATTATTATGTCATACTGAGTCATACTATTCTTATCTATATTCTTACTATCATGATGGTCTAGACGAGCTCTGGGGCCCTGGGTCATGGGGTGCCTTCCAGCTGTAGACAAATCATGGTTGCCCTAGTTTTCCACGGTCTCCCTGGGAAAAGGATCTACACATGGCGGGTTTTCGACTGTCAAGACCTGGGCATGTCCTTCTCCCAAAAACCACGTCGTTTGGGCAAATGAAAAAGCGACCTCAAGAAGAGACCTCAAGATGAACATGATGTTGTAGGGGGAATGATCCAAAACATGGGATTATACCCGTTATATCATGTGATATCACCATTTTTATCCCAGACAAATTATTAAAACACCATCAAAACATATTGGATTCAGCCAGGAAGGCGGTTAGAGCTTGCATCATCCACGACTATCCCAGGCAGGGTCTTGGGTCTTGGAGTACTGGGTGGTGGCATTTACCTTGTTGGTTCATTGGTTACGTCAGACGGATTCACATTGAAAGTTTTTTTTTTAATTGTTTATATACTATGTATATACATATAGTATCATATAGTACATATGTAGATATATATATATATATACATGTATATATATATATACATGTAATATGTCAACATTTTCTCAGCTAAAAGGGCTATGACCCAGTTACGTGCCATCTATTGGCCCTGGATGTTTTTCTGTCTGGTTGACAGAGATGCCAAATCGGCCTATCTAGTCCTCCCCTTTGGGGACATTATTGGTTTTGAACGTTCTTGGAGTAGCGTGGTGCTTTGCAGGGTTAATAGCAGGTCCGGATTCCTGGACCAACATGTTTTAAACAATCCAGAATCATACATCATGGTCTATAAATGTTAAACGACGACCAGTAGCCCTTGCAGTTGCAACATTTTGATGCCCTGGGAACAACTTGTTTTCGTCCACTCGGGTGCGGGTACAACTTTCCGGAAACCAATGGCGTTTGTATTTCCAACTAGTCTTGATTTTCCATCCCAAGTGTCGTTGAATCGTTTTTTTCCGGGGACAATTTACCGGGTTCTCCACTATTTGATTTAGAAAACCATAATATGGTTTCCGGTAATTTTTTTTGCACCAATCCGCTTCAGATGGGATGATCTTAGCCAGGACGAAGAACTGTCCCCGACGTGTGATCCCCGAGGCCAAAGTTTCGACGTCGGAAAGGCATCAGCGATATGCCCGACGTGCCCGTCCCACAGGCGTGGGAGACGACGTGACGTTGATGGAATCGATGGAATTTTCACGAATCTCCCAGGAGAAAATGAAAATTCCACCGCAAATATCTGTTCAACCTGAAATATGGTTCTCCAGAAAATGATTTCAAAAGAAACATTCTCGATTTGCTTTCCATTGAATACAGTAGATTCAGACTGGACATCTGGAAATGTCCAGGTGGGGTGTTCTTTCAATTTTTGGAAATTGCCTGAGTGTCTTCTTTCTACAATTCCCGTTGACTCCGTTGTTTCCCATCAGAATAGACAAACAGACTGTTTTTTCTTTGGTGATTTGATCGTGGGAAATCGAACATGGCAACTGGAATCCGCTGAAGAGGAACATCATCTACATACTGAACATATCCAAAACTGCGAGTATAAATTTGTCATCCTTTGATAAAGTTGATATATGATGATAATTCATGCTAGATCTTACACAAGATACTCAAATAGTTTTAGATTGTTAGATAAACAGGTGTAACATGTGGGGAATCCACCATTTCCCACCCTTCAACATGGCACCAGCATGGCACCAGGATGCGATCGCCTTCGTGGCCAAACTCCTCCAGCGTTCCCCCCGCGAGCGCTACACGGCTGAGGAAGCCTCACACTTGACGCCTGGCCGAGATTTCACTGCCACTTCTTCCGAGTTGTTGAACAATATTAATAGTGATATCAATAGTAATTAATATTATTATTATTATTATTATTATTAATAGTGTATAATGAACTATGCCAGTTGTTAATGTGATGTGTTTGGCTAAATTGATGTTCTCAAGATTTTGTTCATGTCTGTCCGAGATTCTTAGGATTTGCTGTTTTGGGGTCCTCTATCCAAAGCCATCCCACTCCGAGTTTGGCCAACTTATGGGGTGACCCTCAGGAAATTTGTAAGCGGAATCGAAGCCCGCAAGTCGCTGGTCTGCAGCCAAGGAGTCTGCGTCCAGTGAATGGGGGGCCATTTTCAGGGACCAAATGGGAAGTTGATGGGCATGTGGCATAGCCAACAAGGATTTGGAATGGTTTCATTTGAAATCCCACTCACTGTTGGTAAAATTGGGGATGATTTAGAGCTTATAGGGCTTTCCACATGACTCACTTGGTATGGCGGTCCGGGTCCAAGTTGCTGGATTTCCACATGTTTATGCGCGTAGCAGTTCCATAAAGATCCATGAAGCACGTGGGTATGGGTCAAGAATGTAGGTACCCTGGTTTTCACACCAAAATATCTGCGTTCATATCCCCATCATCCCCATCCACATGTCACCATTATGCCAAAGGTTTTGACCCACCCGCACAAGTACCACTCAAACAGTTCCGACTCATCTGACACCTGCTTTTTTTGAGGTTAGAAAGCAAGTGAATTTGCATGGTGAGACAACAGTTCGAAGCCATGTCTATGCATCTGTTGCAAAGCAAGGCTCCAGTCAAATCCACTTGCAGCCCGATGCGTTCGGCAGAATGCACCATTTGACGCGCATGTACATTTCATCATTTCATTTGCGGTATTCAACAAACCTTGCTTTGCACTAATCGAATTAGAATTCTGAAGTGACCAATCAGAATTTCACGGCTGAGCACACGCAATATCCGCAAGAAAAATGGCAGTGGCCAAGCGGCGTAGCTGTGTTCATCCCTGCACGTTGTGTTTTGGGGAACCGCAATTCCAGACCATAGCAGTGCTGCTTGCGTGCTATGACAATGGAATTTGTGACGGCCAGATCACTCCAAAGAGATGTTGCCCCCGTGCATGTGCATTTGGGCACTGAAGCCACGGGGTGGAGGTCACCATTGGGCGGATTGTTTCCTCATGTTTCCTCGATTTCCGCCATGGAAACCAGATTAACATGATGAAAATTGATGAAACGAATGGTTTTGCTACATCTTCCATTGCTGTAGTCTACCTTCTCCCCCAAAAGGGTGGTGGACGTCCTAGTCCCGTTGCACTTTAAGCGACCAAGCCCTTGATTTATCGCGTCTCGCAACGCGTTCCGTGCACGCATGGGCATCTCTTTCCGATGGGTTCTGCAAAGAGGCAGAAGCTTGAGCTGAGAGAAGACATGTAAGTGCCGGTTGTGCCTTGTTGTGGTCCCAGAATGACAGGCGGCCAAAAAAAAACCAGAGTGAAAACACTTCACTGGCCACATTTCTGGAGGACCTCGAGTTAACAGTCGTAAGACCTCAAGTTGGACTATTGCGGATGCTATCTGATGCTATCACGCATGTATGATGCTATGAATAGAAGTGCTCGCATTTCCACATTCCCGACCAGGTGGTGGCTGAAAGTATGTTCCAACAAGATTTGCGATCCCTGGTCATGAAAAATGTGGGAAATGCAGTACAGATTGGCTAACCTTTTTGTTGAAATGCAGTGATATGCGTTTCAACTCAATTCGTTATACAGGCCTTTCGGGGACCTGTCCCAGTTCGAAGTTCATCAGTGCGGGCAGTTCATCTTCAGTGCCGTGCCACCCCGTTCCATCAGGGTCATTATTTGAATTTCGATTGATTTCGGAGCACCGAAGGACCCCGCCACTGGCGATTCTGTGAATAGGTCTAGCTGCTGGCTGCTTGCGATGCTACCTCCGTTCCCGAGACCTTCGCCTGTAGAGGATTTTGGAGGCTGCCTGAGACTTTGGGCGAGCTAATTTTGTGGCTACAAGCTGTGTTCGTGAAACCATTGCAGACCTGCATGCATCCTAGGTAAAGCTGTCCCAGCTCTTGTTTAAATAAATATACACGGATGTAGCTGGTTACTGGTTGCCTACTCTTGTATACTTTTGTTGGTGTTCACAATGATTGCTTCACAAGTTTACACAGATTCCATCGATAGCATTGTTACATTCCTTGTATGACATTGCATGACTGGACTTTCCCAAACTGTGGCTCCTCCATGCTGTGTTGCAAAGGATTCGGGCTGCAAGTTCTTGACCAAACAGCACCAGTACAGATCTGGTGTTGCGTTCAGAGAGCGCGGTATGGGTCCCTGTGGATAGAGCCACCCCGAATCCATGCGCCTGCAGTGTTTATTATAGCGGAGTGTCCGGGTTGCAGGGCGACTCTATGGCTGCTATGGCTGCCTGATATGTCTGACGTTGTGGAATTTCACAAGTACAGGGAGGAAGCCCCCAAAAAAGGTTGGTGCGTAATCATATATCGCCAGAACCAGTAATCACATGTAATCACTAGTAGTCATCAGTATCATATGAGAAACATCTCAGTAAAAACAGTACCATTTCATTTCATCATAATTCATTTTTCTAGGTCAGCAGCGGTATTTATGACATGATCAGCTCCAGTTTCGCCAGAGCTCAGCGAGTCGAACGCGCGTAACGCGGAGGAGAAAACGTGGGCAGATTTCTGGGGGATTGGCACAAATTACAAATTTCAAAAAGCACACCTAACAGACAGAGCAATACATAGATAGATAGATATACATATATATAAATATATATATTTATTTATTTAGTTAGTTGTATACCATATTTTACAGTACACGTATTTCCAATGAGTGGTTTCAAAAGTAAAGCGTTGAATCAGCGCAGCTATAGAAACTTCGACCCACTGCAACGTATCCGCAACACTTGCTTCTGTGGCAAGTAGTCATGGAAGTCGAGTTGAGCTTTCCCAGGGATGAGATAGGGGATCTTTGCAACTTGGAATGCAATAGCGTACTAAATACCCTGAGGGACTCAATCTATGGATATCTATGGCGTTTTTTGATGAACAACTGTGGATACTCTATGGATAATCGATTGATATGATATGATATATGGATAATCGATGGAAACATCTTGGGAAAAATGCTGATAAACTGTTATTGAACCTAAGGCTACAGAATTTGAAGCAACAAATGCCCACTTCTGAGCAGTGTCAAAAACCTGAACTCGTCTATTTTCTTACAAGAATGACTGATTTAGCCAGTCCAGATTTTTGGTATTACCAAATAAATTCGCATAAATCGCATCCTTTTTGTGTATACATTGTATACACTATACACCCACTGTATCTGGATTTTGCTGGCCATGTCCGCCTCATTTTCCGAGCAGGACGCCAGTAAGGAGCTGACAGACGTGAGTGATTTCACTTTGGGCGAAAAACTCAGCTGTCCAGGGTCAGGGGCCTGATGTGATTATGGAAATTATGGTGTATTTTGAGGCCTACCTCGAGTGGGGGTTGCAGTGGTGGCTGAGAATTTGGCGGTGAACCATGGTGAACCATGGGTGAACCATTCCGAATCGCAGTTCCGACTGAGGCGTAGACATGTGAAGCATGTGATTGGCGACCTCCACGTGCGCAGTGCAGAATTTCGATGACTCCAGACTTTCGTTTTTACGCTCTTACTGAGACACGCAATGGTCTTTCATCGTCTTTGACCAAGTATCACCTCAGGGATTTTGAAAGAGTATGTCCTGTGGAATGGAGGAAAACCCAACGCAAAGCAAGTCCCCGTGCGGGACGTGGTCAGCTGAATCTTTGTTTCACCTGGTGAATTCAGTTGTCCAATAGAGGTGCTGGCGAAACGCCGAAAAAAACTGCTTCATTGGACGGGATGCAGTGTGTGACCTGCAGGTCCATACGCAAAGCTATTGTGTTTCCGGTGAGTCTTGGAGCATGGGTGTGGAAAGGAGCTCCCAAACAAGTTCGGAGTGAAACAGCTAAGCCATCTTGGTACAATTTTAATATGAATATTATATATTCTACGGAGTAGTTTAATTTTGATTATTAGAATTTATCATGTGCGTGTCGCTCTTTTCGAAAGGTTGCAGAAGTTTGTAGAGTGGAAATGTGAGACGGCAGCCTGCAGGTGGCTATGAGCCTTCTCCGACGATTGCGAGAGCACTCCAAGATGTCAGAGGTGATGCCGGAAACGATGTCACATTCGGGCATGTTGACCTTCAGTTTGATCATTTTAAAGATGTTTCAGGGATGTTACTTAAGATCTGGTGACAAAATAAAACCCTATTTTTGTGCGTGGAACACGTGCCATTTTTCAGGGTGTTCCAGAAATTGCTAAAAAAAAACCCGCGCGTTCGGGGCGATTCTTGGGGGCCACATGTGGCCCAACTGGACCCCAAATTCAACACTTTGCAGTGTTGGAGCTTCTGGTTCCTGATACAGGTATGTGTGAAAAAACAACTGTGTATACTTTTACCCCTGATTTTGAGATCATTTCATAGCTGGTAGAGCTGGGTTTTCATCCCGCCAAATGTGATACACTAGGGTGTGATCCACACCCATACTGGTCGGTTCAGAACGGCATTCCCAGTTAGTGGGTTCTCACAATCCCAAGATGTAGATATAGAGGGTAGTATGACTCTATGACCCACAATCATCAACATCATCAACATCATCAACATCATCAACATTATCAACATCATCAACCAACAGGATGTCTCGAAAACAGTTGAAGCCCGTGGCTTTTGGTACCTGCCCAGCCCTCCCTGTCCACGCCAGGAATATGGGGAGCACTTCTATGCCATGCAGCAGGAGGCCATTGAAGGCCTGTTCAGGCGCGGCGGGTGGAGCCAGTTGGGGTTCAAGAAGGTTCAAGCTATCTATGGTCTAGTCTATTTGCCCCCCCCCCCCCCAAATGGATAGATAATGACAAATGCTGAGAAACGATGACAAGGGAAAAGAACTGGATGATAAGTGATGATCGATAAGTGATGATAAATGCATGATATGTACCATGATAAGTCATGTTAAATGGATGATAAATTGATGATACATGACGATAAATGGATGATAGATGGATGATTAGTTGGTAGCAACATGGCCCAAAAGATCTGAAACCCAGATGAAACTGTGACCTGCCAATGTTTCCGCATGTTTCCCCAGGGCCCATGGTCTGTAGGTGTGCAGGGCCAGAAGCCGCCTTGTCGCTCTCCTTGGCTTTCACCAAGTATGCAACCCAGGATGTACCTGGAACGGGTGATGCCATGGATAGCTTCAAGAATACTCAAATGGGATGTGGATCCTCTTTCTGGTTATGTTAGTTATGTTTTAAACATCCTCTTGGGGGTTGAAATCCTTGCAATTTGATCATTTGTCATGATTTATCATGATTTATCATCATCTGGCTGAGGTTGTGGGGGATCAAAGCCAGCCCATGGCTGGAGCGTCCCCTCTACGTCCGGGAGCTCAGGGGCCCTTGGGATGGCCATGCCATTGGCCATGACGATGGGTTGCCAGAAAAACTGAACCAACATAAACCAACCAAATCCAGCCTGTGGTTCAGCAATTATGGAGGTGACATTGTTCTGATTATTGGATATTATTGGTCGTGTTGGGCTGAATTTTAGATGTTTAAGCTCGAGAAACTGACTCTGATCACAGGGGTCAGGAGCGCCCCCAGCAAGTCTTTTGGATCATTCGCAGGTGGCCCTTTACGCGGCAGTAGGGGACCATGCCGAATGGGGTAATGCCACTTGAGAGTCTACCATCACCGGGCGTTCCTTTCGCCATGCCCAGGTGGTTCTGAGAGAAGCGATTCTCAGCTGTGTGACTCCTGACCGGTCTCGATTGCCGCTGTTGGATGCTTATGTGCCATGGATCAAAACCAACGACTTTGTCCGGGCTCCTTGACAGCAGGGACTGGCAGCCGTAAACATCCGGCTTCACTTGTCGGAAAGCATAGTGATTAAATCATTCTTCGGTGGAAGAGTAGTCTAAGTTCGTCAAGTGCGGGCACGGATGCGGAGGAAAAACGAACACTTTTTCAAATTTGTTGGCAGTAGAAGGTGTGTGTGAGACTCAAGATAGACTCTGTATAGACTCTGTACACATCGATTCAATGTAAAATAACTATTGATAATAAACACATATTATATGTATATATATATATATATAATGACAATGACCATTGTTAAACCATTGACAACAATCATATTCATTTCATTGTATAATAACCATTGATCCTTTGCTCTACTGAAATGCATCCAGATCGGGGACATCTCCATGAAGCCAAGGAAAGTCGTTGCAAAGAGATTGCAGAAGAGCTTGTGAGACAAGTCACTGCCATTGGCTGCGATGAGAACAATGCTCACATTGGCAGGAGAGGTTTCAAGATGTTTCAACCATTGAAAATCATTCAGCCAGGTTTGGTGGACCTGATTTGCAGGATGAACTGCAGAATACTTTAGACTCTACTGTAGACAGACCTCAAACTGTCGAGAATTATATGGTACTGGGTGATTTTAGACTGGAGGGCTGTTGTTTGGAGTCCAGATGTGTCTGTGTCTAGTGCTCATACATTTGGAGGATGTTGAGGAAGCTGCAACATTTGTAGCCTGCGACTGAGCTAAGCCCTGGAAATTGATTAAAACCCCGGGTCTCCAAGATCCTTCAGAGACTTCAGAATCGTTAGTGGATGACATTGGACAGCCAAACTGGCATATTGTCGAAAACACACATATATATATATTATATATACTCATATATATATATATATACTCATATATATATATACTCATATATATATATATATACTCATATATATATATACTCATATATATATATATACTCATATATATATATATATACTCATATATATATATATATGAGTATATATATATATACTCATATATATATATATATATATACTCATATATATATATATATACTCATATATATATATATATACTCATATATATATATATATACTCATATATATATATACTCATATATATATATATATATATATGTATTTATACATATGGAGATTTCAAAATACTTTTGAATATAAAATACATCTATCATACACGGCATAAGTGTGCATGGTCTGCCTAGACTTGATCTGTTTGGGCTGAGGTTCGGGGTTTCGCGCAGAGAGGTTTCTTTCAGCCTCAGTCTGAGCTCACACGGGGAGAGCAACAAAGATCGGCGTGTGCGCTGTCAGGATTTGGATTTGTGCCATGCAAGACATGGTTTTAGTACCTGAAAATCTGGCGAAAAACAAAATCCGATGGTTTATCATCACATTCCCTGTGAAATTGGCATTTGAGACAAGCCCTCTTGAGCCAGCATTTTCGGGAAGGTCTTGTCATCAGCACGAACAACTTGGAAATGATATGGTGCTGATATCATTTTGGTATATGCAACATGTACATCACGAGTCATAGGTGGCAGTGGCAGATCAACATGATACCCAACAACGCATTGATTGAGTTCGTGTTCAGCTCCTGTTGGTGACTCCTTGTTTCATGTGAAGCTCTCAACCACAGGTACACTCCTCAACAAGAAGGGTTTAACAAGCCCCTATTCATAGGGGTTGATGGTGCAATAGCATTTCTTAACTTCATTAAAAAACCCTTAATCACATTTAATCAGGCCTTATCACCCTCGGGAAGGGTTGCGAGTCTGCAGTTTTGGCCCATGAAGCTGTTGGGGCAGTGACGGCTTTGCTGATTTGGGCACTCTGTAGCCGAAGGCCCCAATGTAGATCCGGAGCCAACCTCGGGAAACGCGGTTCCTTTTTACAGAAATTGGATGTCAAACAGAGTCAAACCCCCCGATACCCCGAGAAACTGCAAGCGGACATTGATTGGACATGGAATTTCAACCAAATTTGGTGATCATCTCTGCATGTAGCGATAGTATGCATGTTTCAAGTACGTTTCTTTACAAACAAGTTGCGATGAGACATCACTGGCAGGTGATACAATCATTGCTGCTGGCCCCACTCTCAGGTTTTGATGGTTGCTCGCGCATACACACACAAGGGACAGGTGGCAAAGGGGTCAAAATTAGGTACCCCAGAATTTGATTATTCATGCCAAAAAGGACCAATTTTGCAGGTCCGGTTGCACCCCGAAAAGTTGACCCGTAGCCGTAGCCATGTAGCCGGAAAACTTCTGTGGATCCTTTGAGCGTCGTGGGTTGGATTCCCTTCGTCCGACAGCCATTTGGATTCAGAGGCTCAGAAACAGAGAGACGGCCTGCTTAGTGTCATGTGGCCAACACTCCTTGCGTTGTTGTTCACGGCTGTGGCGGGCACGTGCTTTGACCATGGCAGCTTTTCTCAGGAGCATTGGCCGTTTTGCCAAGAGCTGCAAAGTGGCATGTACATGTATCCGGGAAGCAACAAGCTGGTCGTATTTCATGAAGATGCAGGTTCTGTTTACATATGTTTGTATGGTTCCTCTTGAAGTCTGATTTTTGTTATTCTCTTATGCTTCTTCTCCCTTGGTGGCAATAGGAAAAACAACCGTTGGGCAGTGATCCCGATGCGCGGATTGATCTTGAATCATGTTGAATCCCGTTTCGCTCCGTTTTATCCCATGTTATTGACTCATATTGACCCCTGGATGGTGTTTCATCGTTTTTCATGGGTTTTGTGGATGCCTCAGGTACTTTGGACCTAGTGCCGACGGTGATTTTATGAAGCTTGGTCTTCATCTGGACAGTCACAGCGGATGGAGTGCTCTGGCCATTGGTGGCAACGGTGGCATGAAAGGTGCCCAGCAGTTGCCTGGCCAGGCCATGTTTGTGGCCATTTTTAGCAGTGAAAATATGGGAAAATGATGGAACATGCTAATTAAATAGGCCAAAACTAACAATTTTTTGGATGAACCATGTGGGAAAATATGATAACATGTCCATTATGTTCCATCTTCTGGTAGAAACTGTACATTTAATATGGATATTGAACATGTTTGTTGATGAAATCAGATGTTCAGGGGAATCTTCTTTCTGGAGAATTTAATAGTATATTTACATGGGGGTGGGTCAATACCCATGGGATCACTTTTGGGAGTGGTAACATGCTCACAAAAACAAGGATTGCATCTATTTAGTTCCATTTATATTTATACATATGGATAATATTTACCCCCAAACTGAGATGTGGGTCAATGTTTGTGGGATCATAGAAATGGGGGGATGAACATCTACCTGCCAGCTATTCTATTGTGAAAACCACAACGCACCAAAGGTGTGACGCAACTTGAAGGCTAGAAATCTTAAGCAAGTTGGCATGATATTGGTCAACATGCAAGAACGCATTCCAAGCCACCTTATGAACCAACCTATGCCAAAGCCAGAAATTCACTGAGGTTCGTGGTACGCCAAGAAGGAGGTACATGGATCGCAGAGGACTCACATGGACTCAGCCTTTTTAATGATGTTTCTTGCTGGATGCAGCAACAGCCCAGGAGCGCTACTCTGCTGATTATGTGAAGCCTGAACTGCAAGAGACCCAGGCCACCGGGCGAAGTTTGATCCGCCCGGTTGCTTTTGCTGTTTGGGTCGTGTTCGGTCGCGCAGGAGTTGTTCAGCTTGTTGCGTCATGGTCAATCTGCTTGGCATTGCTTCCCAATTGTTGAGGGATGGTTTGCTATTGAGCGAAGCCCTTCAGATGTGAAATTGGGTTAATCTGGATAATTTGCACTCCGACTTCACAAGAATTGCCCAGGAGATCGTGCTGATGTTCGCGGATGAAGTGAATGGCTCTACTAGCTGGGGGGTGCTTCTGCCCACACGATCCTGCCTAGCTGGAGAGAGGCGGTCATCCTTTTTCATCCTTTTTCATCCTTTTTCTCTGTTTGGGCTGCATGTCGGTGTTTGTATCTTTTTGAACATCTATAGATAGGCTATAGGGTCTTGTTATCGCCAACAATCCAAAGCAGCTTTGCTCTAGAGTTTCTCAATAGGCTCCCCGCTCCCCAAATCCCAATGTTGCAAAGCGCAGCCAACACTTTGACACTCTCAAACTCAAGCCTTGAGATGTTTTCAGTTCTCAGTTTTGGCTTGAAAGGAGCTGGGGTGAATCGTGTTGCCTGTTCAGCCGTGGAAGGTATGCCATGGAAGACGTTGGGATGTTTATGCACTGGGCTCTGGGCTATTCCCATGACTTCAGCTACCACAAGTCACGAGGCGATTGCCACCTGAAACCATGGGTGCTGTTTGATTTGGGAAAGTGGAGGTTTGGACATGTGACTCTTCTGGTGCTTGCTTTCTTCCCCCAAAGGCCGGTTTTGGTTCACCAACACGTTTTTCATCCACCCGCCTTGGCACAGGGCAGTTCCACACCAATCTGGTGGGAGGTCCACCAGCAGCGGCACCAGACATGAGCAGCTTCGCTTCCAGCAGCATAACCATGCCCGATGTCCTTGTGGAGCATCAAGGTCTTTTGCCATGGCCAAGTGATGCCACTTCTGCGTTTCTGGAAGCATACCATAGGGATTTTCTGGACCCCCTTGATCAGAAAGAAACGATAAGCAGTTTATATTTATATCAGTTTTTTTCCTGAATGGCTTTGTCTGAAAATGGCTTGTACCCTCCAAATGATCTTTTTTCATCTTTTTCAATATTTCATGGGGATAGCGATCACAATCCATCGGAATTGGGCGTACCCCATGTCTACCTGGAAGGTGAAGGTGATGCCAGGAATCCCTATCTTTGTGGTGCCTCGGCTGCCTACGCCATGGGATGGATAACCAGAAGTTTGTGTTATCGTCAAATGGGCTCGAAATGGGGGGATAGCTCAGACAACCAACTCAAGATGACAATTCGAGTGGGGAAGATGATAATGAACTTGATAGATCACGGATTATTGCTTTGAACATCTTGAGATAACCCGAAATGTTTCCGCACGCGTCGAAAAACACTTCACAATCTGATTGTGTTCTTGAACAAGCTGAGACTTAACATGGATACTCAGCATATATTGTTTCATTTGACCCGTCAACCTTCCAATGGGATGATTTGGGCCCTCGAGTTGTACAACTTCCTGGTTAGCCTCTAAAATCGAGGAATCTTCGACCTGGCTGAAGTCCTTCCATCTGGTCTCGATTCCTCTGACAAGCATCACGTGGCAAAGTTCGCTCCTGTGCTGGCTGCAGCCTCGGCCAAGTACGTGCATCACATGATCCTCTTCGAATGTTCGGATGAGGCACGGACCTGTCGAGTCCATTTGCAGAGGTACCGCGTGTACCGTCAATGCACATTGTGAGTTCATGCGAATCAATGCAAGAATGAATGCAAGGTGCAAAAAATCATCTTAGATACAGGAATGTTCGAGAAGAAGTCAAGAATGTGCGCCATGACATCTGGGTTTTGAGCTATTCAACCACAGCTTGCACCTGTGGAGGCAGCTGCTGCCAACAATCTCACGCACCAGCAGGCAGCTTGGGGACTTCCTCATCTTCCGGTATTGGGTCAATTTTGGGGCACATTCACATTACTTCATGGATTTTTCCCAAGACAACCAAGGGGAATACAAAACCAAGGGGGGTACCTTGGGAATTTCGGCGATTTCGCAGTGGCATCGGTGGCCAGGTGATTTACAATTGCGAACGGATGCTGATGGGATGTCAAACCAGCAAATGGCCTTGGGCCGTTGGGGGTGAAGATCTGATCCTGCCAGATGATGTGGGTAGCTGGGCGGGTTTGAGACCTAGAAACACACATGATTGCTGTTTAAATCTTGTGTTGCGCGATATGTTCAAGTCAAAATCAAGTTTTCTCCCATGTACTGTATGCTGTATGCTTGTGCCGTCAGGCAATAATAGTTCCAGTGCTCTTAACAGAACTTCTGACGATTGTTGGTGTTTCTTGTTTGGGGAATTTCCCTGGTGTTTTTTGGGAACTTCCCGTTTTTTCAACAACGGAACTTAGCTAGGGACCTTCCCCAATTTTTCGGGCCGAATTCACGTCTCTTGAGGTATTCCCGTTGGCAACGGGGCGCGCTTCTATGTGCTGCAAGTTCACTACTACAATCCAACTCTGGACACAGGTATCCGCGACAGCAGTGGCGTGCGCATGACCCTCTCGCCGGCTCTGCGGACACATGATGCCTGGCAGAGGTTTTCATCAGTGGGGCATGCCACCTGTGATCTTCCATAGAATGCATGGAACAACAAGCCATTTTGATGTGGAAACCAGCTAATCAGAGTCTTGATCGATAGCCTGATGATGCCAGATGGATTTTGCGGATTTCTCCAAGTATCCGTCAACATGCCAGAGCCATGCTTCCAGATGACTTGAGACACTTGTGACACTCCAAATCTCTGGATGAAAATCAGAATCCCAACAGCTTTTCCCCAAGGTTCCAGAGTAAAGTTTGAGATGTCCAGCTGTTGGGTAACCCACGGGAACCAAGGATGCTGAGACCTTTGGGATCTTAGGGGGGATAGACCCTCGACACAGAGAGTCCCTGCCCCCCGGACAAGCCCATCTGGTGATTGATAGTGCAGTGGTGCCAGCTGCCTGCACACAGCACCGTGGCTGCTATAGCTGCTATGGGATTGGGATGAAATGGAGAGAGTGGTTGCGGATGGTTGCGGGAAAATACCATGCCGGGTTGATGAGGCTGGCAGCAGTCTCTTGTGAAAGGTCAGCTCAGCATACTGATGTCTAAAGGACAGAAGCCATGAAGTACCAGCACATCACAAAGCTGTGAAAAGTTGTTTTGGTGTATTTCTGATGTAAACCCAATCTCAACAATAATAAACCTATAAGATACACCTCCAATTGAGCTCATTTGAGGCCTGCATGGCCATCTCCCGCTAGACACGTTGACCCCAGGTGGAACGTTGATGAGATCAATGTCCTGGGTGTGATGCACCACGCGCACCTCGTGGGGAAACGTTTGAAAGTCGAAGTGACCCGCAATGGCGAATACATTGGTGTCTCGGTGTGAGGTTTATAAGGTACCCAGCCACCTTCTGCAGCTGATTTGAAGAGGGGTCAAAATGAAAAAAATGAAGCACCTGTGGTAACCAATGGAACTGCAGCACAAGCATTCGAAACTTTTACAGACTATTTCGGTGTGAGGACAAGGCTGACAGGGGTCCTGATACATACCTATTTGTAATGTAGGTTAGGCAGTTATACCGTCAAGCACATTCATAGTCTGGGTTTGGGTTCAAACTTTTTAAACTTACATACCCCCAAAAATTAGATTGTTCTTTACCAAGCATCGCTAAAATGAGTGGTTCCCCGAACTTGAACAGAATTTGACTGGTACACCCGGCTGCCGGTTGCATCACCAATCCAGGTTAATGCAAGTTGCAGTTCCCACATCTACACACTGACTATGATAGATACATGAATTCATGTACTGTAATATATCAATCAGCGTTAATATGAGTTATGTCATTTAGGTCAAACTGATATATATATATATATTATTTCAATTGATTTCAGATTTCATAAGAATTATATATATCACAGCAGAAATAGTTTCATATGGCTATCCATTGGTTAATCATCAGTTTCCCTATTAAGATAGCCATTTGGGGGTATACCACATGTTCAGACAATCCCAAACCATCATAATATGTCGTAGATGTCAATCAATATATCAACATACCAATATATCCATATATCAACAAATCAAAATATTCATATATCCATACATCAATATATCCATATAAGATATGTCACATGATTACACCACAACAACACCATAGTAATATGGCAACCTGGTTCTCCCAGAACCGGCACCCCAAGGTGAGATGCGACGGGAGAAGGTCTACGACTTCAATCACCAATCCTTGGAAGGCTCAATGGTGAAGAAAATCAAGAAGGGAGTGTCCTGGCTGTGAGTTTCAGGTAGAAACTGATGGAGAAATGAGGGAAAATGAGGGACACATGACGGAACCGTATGGAAAATTATGGATAAAGGATGGTATTGTACATGATGGAAGCATGAGGGGAAATGATGGACGAATGATGAAAAACTATGGTAAGTGATGTAAAATGACGGAACCATATCGTAAATGATGGTAACTGATGATTGCAAATGATGATGGTAAATCTATGTCAGATGAGCCTTCAAGTATATGTGTAATATGATTGAGTTGGATCAACAGGGTGTGTATCAGCAAGATTGATTTTGAAGCTTGGCAGCACCAGTCAACGACCCCCATTTGATCGGTTGAGAATGGTCTTCCTAAAGCTGCTGTGTGGACCAAACGTTACTGCAGCATGAGCACTAAACGTGGTCAAACCACGGAATGGCTCAAATCATCAGAACCTGTTTTTGTGATGTTTCGTACATTCTTGCACCAATGGACTTCTTTGTTTGCTGGTAGTTTGGATTCCCAGAATCATGGCCCAGCTGCCGATGGGAGGATGAACTGACATTGACCTGCAGCTATGACACCTCTTCCAAGACGACCGAGACCAAGTTTGGTGCCGGGGCTGAACTCCAATGTGAAGAGAGTATGAACATCCTCTGGAAATCACTACTGTAGAATGTGCAAATCCACACTATCTGTTGGATCCTGTTTGTATGTTTTGTAGAAGCAGTGTGTTTTCAAATTCGCTTTGAGCAGGTGACTTCACGCAGGATGAGATGTGCCTGGCCTACTTTCTGCACTACCCAGCCCAGACTCCCAGACGCGCTGTCTTCCTGAGAGCGACTGGAAAGCAACGGGTGACTCTCTGTCCTCAAGGCACTATTGGTGCAGGCCAGATGATCGTCAGGGTGAAGCTATGACTGGAAAAATTAGTGATTGAAATGACCAATACAGGCTCCGGAATCTCTAACCACATGACTCAACAACTCATAATTCATCAGACCGAATTCCAGATGAAGAGGTCGCACGTGGATTCCTCAGTTTCGCCAAGAGGATGGAAAGCAGGAACTTCATTTTGTGGCATTGGCAGCCCTTGTGCGGCCTTGTGTCAGGACCAGCTGAATTTGGTTTGACTGCAAATCCACAGGAGTTGCTGTTGCTTGGAAGGACTTCAAGCATGGTGCTGGATGAGGGTACTAATGATTGCATTTAACTTGCCTACGGGTTGCTTGCTTGCCCACACTTTTGCAGGAATGATTCATTGTTTTGAGACATGGGAAATTTCATGTGCTTCTACGGAAGCAAGGGTTTGGGATACTCTCCATTCACCTACGACTGATGATGATTTTCCCATTATGATTGATTTTGAGTTATTTTTGTTGCCGGATCTCCCAATTTGGGGTGTCTTTCATCTTGTTGGTTAGCCATGTTCCATCCCCAGATTTCATGGAGCCAGTGGATCTCGCTTCGCAAGGTCACTCGCCACGTTCTCTGAAGCACCAGAGTTGAATCCGCCAAGCTGCACGCCACGGGGGAACGTCAGATCCGAGGCAGCCATTGCGCTGATGCGCAGATCCTCGCCAGGATTCAAGGATGAGAATGCTTATGATTGTTATTATTGTCATCATTCTTATTGTATCTACTAAAATGTGATGGTGATGGTGATGATGATGATGATGATGATGATGATGATGATGATGATGATGATGATGATGATGATGATGAGGATGAGGATGAGGAGGAGGAGGAGGAGGAGGACGATGATGACGATGATGACGTTTTTCTATATATCTATACATACATCTACATATGATTCACTGGAAAGGTGGACCAGTCCCATGTTGATGGTTGCGTTTTCGGTTGCAGGTAGCTCTTAGCTGAGGTATGGGCCTGGACATCCCCAACTCTATGTCAAACGCTCGGCTGCTTCCGCTGCACGGCGCAGCACTTGTGGCTTTGATCTCCTGGTATTTTTGAGCCTTGGACATCCCTATTTTTGATCAACCCTCGGGGCTGCGAAGCACCCCCGATGTGGGTCAATTGTGTGCAAGTTGCGATGGGATTTGGGTGTTGAATGTGCAGATGCTTCACCGAAATCTGGCATCTATTGTATGAATGCATATGATATCATATAATCTTTTCGCCGCTTTTCAACCCCCAATCCACCTTGCATCTCTGCATTTACTCGGCCCTTGGTCGGTCTAAAGATCCTACGTGCCTGGTCGCTATGAAGCCGAGCACTTTGAGTTTCCAGGCGCGAGGTTTTGCCCCACCCGCTGAGGCGAATCCAATGATGTCACCGGAAGGGTCTTCGATGGATTTTAGGAGGAACAACTGCAACAAGAGACGTTCAAATAACTTGGAATATATTGAAATGGATGATTTTCCATGTTCATGGACTTTCCATGTAGCACCAAAGGGTTTGGTTGATATCGCTCACGAAACGGAGTCAATTTTTGCCTGTTTGAAGTTGCGCGGCATTGACATCACTGGAACGCTCCAGCAGGGTAATTATTGTTGCGTAGTCATTCCTTGCAAAAACAGTGGAACACGCAGAGGGAGATTTGACCTAATCACACCACCTTACACCGATAATATCCTCATTCGTCCTATTTGTGCATCTTGGAGACACGGTTCCTTTGCGGACTCTGAGATTCTGCTGACTTCCCCTTGGGTTGTCTTTGCGTTGTCTGCAGAACATTACCAGAGAAGAAAAAACCTGAATGCTGTCGCTTCAAGGTTTTGAGACAAGAAAAGATTGGTTTGGCTTCAAATTTACTTCATCTTTCAATGTTTCGACATCGTGATGCGTCCGTTGAGTGCTTTCGCCTAGGTGGGATGGAGACTGGTGGCTGATCTTGTAGCCTTGCCGACTTCGCACACGCAAAAAGTGCACATTTTGCGGCAGAAAAAGAGTGGATACTGTGCCTTGCCCAAAATCAAAGATCCGTTCTCCAACTTTTTAGACATGGAAGCAGCTTTCGATTTGTTTTTGTTTAAATTCAGATCTGCTAACTCCTCTCAAACAGCATTTTTTTTTGGTTCCTGGCAGACGTCAGAGGATTCGATATTGACTGCGTCTTCTCATGTCACACTGTTCCTGCTTTGTCCGCTGCCACCCTACAATGAACTTGTAGAGTCTTCGCTTCCCTGAACTCGGAAATGGACCGTTACTTTTGGGCAGTCTCCTGCCACCACATGTGTTTACAGTCAAATTCATGTTCACTGCAAAACTGTCGGCGTATTCAAATGCCGAGCTACCGATGATCTGATTGGTGGCCTCAAACATTGTCAATGTCCATCGTTTTTTGAGACAATGATTCAGCCCAAATAGTTCGGAAATGTGTGGGATGGGGTTGACATTACTTTGTACTACCCAAACCTTTCGAACGAGGAAAACAGGTAGAAAGTTCTCCGCGCACCATGGGCGTAGCGCTTTCCACGGACGTGGCCGCATGGCCGAGAGCATGGTGTGGCCCTATGGCCCCTGGCCCGGCCTCATCCCCCAGCAGTAAGAATGCTGAACGACAGGCGTCAAATTGGGATGTCTTTGGGTGCTGTACTGAAGACCTTTGGAGATCATTTGGCTATGGGATGAGATGGGATGAGATGGGATGAGATGGGATGATATGATATGATTACCACATTTCACCCCCAAATCCTGGAGAAGCTCCAGATGTTCATCTGCCGGGATCCATCCGGCTCTGAAAACATCTTTGGACCATTGTCGCTGCGGGTCTCTTGACCTTGATACCTTGGTTTTTATATTTCAAACATCTTAGATAGTAAAGACAAATTTTCCTCTTAACGAGAATTTAGATGCACACCTGCTCAATGTTTTACGTCCTGGTGTTCACTTTTAAGCTCCTTGACGGGAAACCAGCACCTTTGTCAGTACATGTCGGTTCTACTCCTGTGAACGCTCAATACATTTGAGTGAATATATGATATTACATATATAATATTATATAATTATATGTGTATATATATATATACACATATGTATGTGTAATGTATGTGTATATATATATATACACATGCAGTGAATATCATTTTACAAGATTTAGTATCCCGATTTTTCCCGTTGGTTGATCTCCCAAGACTGAAAAATCCTTGGTTATTTTTGGGGGTTCCAAATCCCCCATTTCTCAAATGGGGAGGTGTTGGTTCCCGGAGCCCGGCGTGGCTCCACTCCCGCATCGCAGAGGCGATATCCGAATCTCCATATTGCTGGGTTAAACTCTGTTATCAGCAAATGTTTATCATGTTATCTGGGTTATCAGCTATTACTGTATATCTCCATAGCTAAAAATGAATCATTGTGAAACCGAAACCATTGAAATATAGCTAATAGAATGCTATTTGATGATAAAACACTGGAGATTTGAGCCAGTCAAAAAAGGAGATACTGTAAGCGAAGACAAGAAACACTGAATGCTGCAAGGTTGGTGACGCAACTGGGGCTGTCTGGCCTTGCAGTTTGTGGACTGTGCCGTCGAAGCCGCAAAGCGAGGCCTTCTGCGGCAGATGAATTACGTCCTCTGGGACGCATTGAACAGTTGCCGTTCCCAAGTTACTGTACTTGTTTCGGCAGTGTTTTGAGGATGATAGGGGAAGATTATATGGGTATCCCCAAAAAAAGATAACCATTGTTTTTTCAACAATATATGAATATATCATCAGCATGACAATTTTATGATGGAAAAAAGGATGATCAACTAGGCTTGTAAGATTTTTCGGTACCCCATTTGGACCCCTCTCCGTGTTTGTTGAGATGGCAGTGCCAGATGCCAGGATTGCCCGTCGAGCAGAGCCCGAGGGGGACTTCGTTCAAGGCCTCCGTGCAGATGAAAGAGTTGCAGCAATGCAACAGTAGACAAACCCAGCATGGTTTTCTGGATCACCAAAATGCCAGTCTTATTTTCTGAGGGTTTTTTTTTGGTCCTCGTTTTTTGGGGTTTGGTGTTTCAGGATGATCGTAATAGTACTGACAGCCATGCTTCAGGCACTTCAATCTTTGCTGATGCAGAGAAAGATCCATTCCCAGCTGGGACTTCGCCATTGGATGTGCCTGAGCGATGGCAGTCATGGTTCTGTTCTGTTGGTGGTCACTGCTGCACCTGAACCAATAACATGTCCCAAACAAATGCTGTATGGCTGTAACTTGTATACAGTGTATATGTACCTCATAATATTTCCTAAAATCAACCCAGGAGAGTTTTCTGGCCCTTCTCCCTCAGCGCCAACTGAGTTGCTGCCTAACATGGACTTCACGGAGGAGGAGAAGAAGAAGCAGGAACCATCTGAGCCCGCCATGGTTCTCGAGGCCTCGCATGGCTTGGTTCTGTATTGCTGTTGGATGCTGAAAGGCGCCCTTTTAAGGCTTTCAAGCAACTTGCAGAGTTGAATTCCCCTTTCTGCATGGGATGGATAGCTGGTGGATTGCAATGCCACAACCATGGTATGATGATCCCCAATAAGCAGCGTATGTCTTTCAGGGGGTGGCGGTTCTTCGAACCTGATATACTTGAATCGTCTTGAATCATCTTAAATCCCATGAAATCCGATTAATCAATTAATAATTAAATCCCATACCATCAAAGCCTCTTAGTCTTCCACTGCACCGCCCATGGCAGACGCCAGGTTCGTGGGGATCTGGTTGTGGTGCGCGCTGGGAAAGGCCTCTTCACACAGGACGGTGGAGCCCAGCTGCTTTCGGGTGCGCTCAAAGGATTGGGGATCTGACCAACAAAAATGGGGATTTAGCATAGTCAACCAACAACAAATGGTGGTACAATGGGGATATGGAGGTTTCCTAAAATAGGGGTACCCCCAAA
This sequence comes from Symbiodinium sp. clade C Y103, assembly GCA_003297045.1. Classification (NCBI taxonomy): domain Eukaryota; class Dinophyceae; order Suessiales; family Symbiodiniaceae; genus Cladocopium; species Cladocopium sp. clade C. The sequence continues at coordinate 686,325 of BGPT01000124.1, read as the reverse complement.
TCATCCATTTTAATAGGATTTTCCATTATAAACCATCCATTTTTGGGTACCCCTATTTTAGGAAGATTTATCCAGATGGTTTGATGTCACGATGGGGGTGCCTCCTGCAGGACAGTCCAGGCACCATTGCTTGTACCGACAGTCTGAATCTCAGATGGGAGCTCCGTTCAACACATGTTGCGGAACATTGCGGAACATATTTTTTGGTGCCTTCAAGCAAGGCATTCAGCGCGCACCTCCACGAGACATGTTGGAATTGGGTCTGGGGTCACTGTGGCCATCCCTCAAGTCTGAACATGGCAATGAAAACTGATGCAACATGCCCCAACCTTGTGGTTGATTTGCCACTTGGACTAATTGGATAGGGAAAATTCGGGACCCGCAGAATTTCACGATTTCTAGTGCGATCCAGGTTTCGTTGGCACTTCATTTGATGCTCGATTTTGATCCAGTCCAGCAACAAAGGTGGTTCAGTAGCCCCTGAATCCAGGTATGATCCGGGATTCTTGGTGAAACACCCCCAATTTCCTCGGTTCGATCTTTTCTTTCGTGATGAAGATCTGCCCATTTTTTCAGGTGGAGCTGATGCGGTACTTCTTGCTTGGAAAGAGGACATCGCAGTGGCTCGTTTGTGCTGGGTGGGGGCTAGTGTAGTCCCATTGATAGTAGTGACATGTAGTCACCAAATCTACTGTGTCGATGATAGAATAAGAATTTCTATCATATAGGCATGCTTTTATCATCATTTCTCTTATTTTTTGTCCCACGTTCTATCCTTTTTTACAGTACATATATAATATGTATGGTCTTGCTGCTTTGTTTCAGCAAAGCCATCCCTTACAAAACCCAGCACCTGAGATTTTGCAGCTCCTGGCGGGCGAAGCAGAGCCTGGAGATGAAGCACGAAGAGTGGAGTGCCTGGGCGCCGCTCCCCTGTATCGAGTATAGAGTTGATGGCTATGTGGGGTTTCCTAAAATGGGGGTACCCAACAATGGATGGTTTATAAGGGAAAATCCTATTAAAATGGATGATTTTGGGGGTACCCCTATTTTAGGAAACCTCCATGTTGATGTTCAAAGAGTTAGATGAGTAATGGCTTGGACTAACTCATGATCGATGGGTTTTAAAATGACTGTTGGTTTTGCGTTTCTGGTTGAAGGTCTTGTTTGGAGTTGATGGTTTTGTTTTGGGCTGCAACAACTACTCTACTGGGGAGTATCATAATCTACGATCAAGAAGTTGCTATGTCTTCATGATTGATCCCCAGAGTGCATTGTTTAGTAAGTACTCAGAATGAGCACTTGTGTGGGGTGCAACAGAGTATTCCATTGTATGAACTGCCATCATGTGGAATGGATGCATCTAATTGCATCTATTGATTGAGCTTTGGGATGTGAGCACCCATAGATCTAAATGCTGTTGCAATGCAGGATGATACAAGTATGTAATAACATGAATCATGGAAGGAAATGCTTCCCATTCTACTATGAGTCTTTCTCAGAAAGAAACAGATGATACATCTATTAATATATGTATATAATTGTATATATATATATATATACATATATATATATATACGCATATAATACATATGCATACATGATCTGAGGTTATTTTCTTCCACTAGTTTGCTCAATTTCAGGTGGCACATCAGAGGCTTGGGGGTTTCTTAGGGTGGCTGGGCCATCGCAGGGAAAAGTTCCTTCAAACGAAGTGCAGCAAAGAGCTGCGCGGACGGATCCTCGATCCTCAAGGGAGACCTCTGGATGGTGCGCGGCCTCAAGGGCACTCGTTGCATTTTGGTGAGGAGGGTCACAAACCCGGCTGGAATAGGTTTGGTTGGTGGTTTCCAAGGTGTGTTTTTTGATGTTCCATTCTCAAAAGTAGGATGATGCCCAATGATTTCTATCTGATTGGATCTAAAATCAAAGATTGTAGCCCTTTACATGTCTCTGTTCATGGGAAATGACACATATCATGTGGGTATGTTTGGTCCAGGAAGACAACTCTGAGGTCTGCCAATGCCCGAGGAAGTGGAGATGAGAAACGTCTTTGTGATTCCCAAGCCAAAGCAGGTGCCTCCCTGCAGTTTTGAAGCTTCACAGACAGCATCTCTGTATTCGGTGAAAGGAATGCCCATATGCACACAGCCAAGTCAGCTGTAATTCCCTGCGGCTCATTCCCAGAAACGCTTGGCCACTTTCTTCCACCAACCTTTGATTTCATTTGATAGACGCTTCTTGAGTACAGTCCACCTACTGTATTCCAAACCAAGATTCGATTCTTGTTTTGCAGAGGTGGAAACTTGATGGGTTCTGACTTATCATTCTTTAGACGCCAGTTAACGCCATTAAAATGTGGAGTAAAATGTGAGTAGAAACCTCGGTGAAACCTTCACAAGCCAATGTTTTGCAGAGATACTTGTTCCTACAGTGAGATGCATTGAAACCAATCATGATGCAGAGATCATGACCTGCCCCAAATTTCTTGCGACAATGTCATCCGGATGTCCATCCTAAAGTCATTGAAAATAATCTAAAGTCAAGGAAACTGCAAGAAAACTCTTTGAACGGATATCAAGTAAAGAGGATTCATTATTCATTATTCTAATCTTCTCCAGGCATGTTCCAGTCGTCAATCAACTCCATGAATCCCAACTTTCTGCTTCATCCGGCTGGCGATTTCGCTCGCCTTCGCGCCTTCGTGGCTCAAAGCTTTTGAAGCAACCCTTGGTGCATAACGTTGCTTGTGCCAGGTGTTGGGACTTGGAACATGGCGGATGGGTGGGCGATCTGAGAGCCATGAATTTATCCACATCTGGGCCATGTGATGTCAAAATGTCACATCAAAACAATATAAAAGATTATTAAAGACTATGTAAAAAGTGGGAAAAGGTCCAAAAAGTCTTTCTGTTTTTTTTTCCTGGGCACCTGCTTCAGGTGTTTCAATTTTCCGACCATGGCTGAACAGCGTCTCGGCAAAGAGATACTTATAGATAATTCATTCCTTCCCATCCCACCAACAAAGACTGAACGGTATGAAGCTTTTGCTCAGTCCACTTTGGGTTCGACGCTGGCTGTCATGGATGTGCATGTTAGTTTGTGAACCCTTGGTGCCCATCAGTAGCCAAACGCAGATGTCCTAAGGCTCGATCCAAACGTGAGTCTTTGGGTAATGAAGGCATCCCAAGTCAAAGGGCAGTCACTTTTGAGTCCAACAGCAGAGCGACTCAACAGCCGAGCTGAGGAGCAAACCAGCACCGTCATTTTCCGAGATTCTCGACAAGGCATCTAAGAAGGCCTGCCAGTGGAGAGCCTATGAACTTTCTTTCATTTTTTTTCACTTCAGACGCAGACAAGTGTGTTATAGTGTGTTGATGTATATTGGAGTCAAGTGGAGTCAAGAAGTGTTGATATTTAGTTTGCACGTGATCTTTGTGGCAAGGCTTTGAGTGGTGGTTTAGCTGGCATGGGCGCACAAGCCATCAATGCGAGAGCCTGAGCTTCGCGATTTCGTTCCAGCACTGAAAAAGTAGGTCAAACCCAGGTATCACATATAGAAGCTCCTTAATTACAGAGAAAAAATATGGCAGAAATGAACATAACAATAGAGTAAAGCAACTGGCTTGAAGACGATTGAAGCACGGTCGGTTACAAGCTTCTAGCCAACTTTGGGATGTTTAGTCTTGACTGCCATCTTGGGTTACGAGCCACACAGCAGCTCAGGTGTTGACCCTGATGTGGATGAGAACGATCATGAACTACCAATACCGATATGGCTGGATCCTGAGTTTTATGGCCGTGTTTTAGTATCCTTTGATGAGATGCACACCCCCTCACACAAGAACAACAACAACTGGAACTTCTCCAACCTCTCCAACATGGGTTTTGTTTGAAAATGAATCTGACCTTGACAAGACCATCAACCTCGCTGCTACGGGAGTTACCCTCAAGATTTGTAAATTGTCATCAAAATAGATGTTCAATGTGAGTTTACCGGGGCAACACCAACAATCGACCCCAGTGTTCTCATCATTTCTTGCATCCTTTGGGCTCAGGTGGAACTTTTGTGGAGGTCACTAAGAAGCTTTACGCTGAGGGTGGTGTTCCGCGCTTCTACCGCGGCTTGGCCCCGGGGTTGATTCAGGTACGCCAGTGGTTGTCTTCACAGGAACCTTCACCGGTCATCGGTTTGCAACTCCTGGACCTTTGTGAAAGATTCAATTCGGGCCTGACTGCGCTTCAAACCACCCGGCTCCCAACCCTCAGCTGCCATGTTGTATTTTTGAAATCTCACCAATGCGTACCCAGCTAGAATTTGGACCCCCCCCAAAATACCTGACTACCTTGGGTATATGGAAATCATCCCGGGATAGTACCCCCCCTCTCCCAGACCCAGTTTCAAGTGCTTCGTGTTGCAGGCGCCTGTCTCGCGCTTCGGAGACACGGCCGCCAACGATGGCGCATTGGCAGCGCTGGAGCACACGAGTTTGCCAACAGCGGTGTGGGACCTCAGCTGTCGCAACCAATGGATGGTTTACCCCGATTCTTGGAATGACTTCTCCTAGTCGATATATGGTTGACAATTGGGGAGGCCCTGTTTTTGTGGATCTCAATTGACTGGAGTAGGTACTTGTATATTCTCAATATGGGTGTACGAGGATCTGAATGAATCAGGTCCAAACTTGCAGAGGAACAAGAATACAAGAGAGAGATGTCTTGTTCGGCGGCACCAGTGGGTGAACCCATTTGTTGTGCAGTTGGAGGCGCAAGGACTCTCCAAGAAGTTTCGAAAGTTCTTCAACTTCAATTATTTCTCCTATTTGAACAAATCAGACCCACAGCAAAAAAGTTGGTGTACGATCAAGACAAGCTACAACAGTACATGTTGATGGTAAGACCGATGCACTGATCGGGGTTTGACCCATTTTCAGATATGATATTTGTACATATTTGTACTATTTTTGCTGTGCAACCCTTCATATTTTGATGGTTCAATCCCCATTTTGGATTGTTGAAATTCAGCCATGAATGAATTAGAACAAGTTGGATCCACAGTTTTCTTGGTAAAGTCTCCATAGTGTTGCTTTTGATTTGGTATATAGATCCACAGCTGGGGGGGTCCAACAATCCAAGAATGGTGGACCTTCAAATCATCAATTTTTGGTCATATGTTTAATGGAGAGAGCCATTGTTTGGGGGTCCCCAAACCATTGCGAGTTCCTGAGGCTAAGACCATGTGCGCCTCGGGAGCTGCAGCAGGCGAGTACATGGCGAATTGTGGCTATTTATGGCACCTAACTTTAGCCATAAATAGGTAGGTATCCATAAGGTATCGAATTAATACACGTTCCTCAAATTCCATTTCAATACGTATTGGATGGCCGTGGCTCAAAATTTCTGACCCCAAAGTTGGATAAGTTAACACTAAACATATCTAAAAATGATGAAGTTTGTGTTTTTTCTGTTCGGAGACGGGGACCAAACAGGCTCTTCTTTGATGCCAAGGATGGCAAGATATTGGAGTCAAATGAAGTCATGCATCTTGCAATCTGGAAGATGAATTTCATAAATTGACATATTTGGAATTTATTATTCTCAATTGCAACGTACGCATTTTCGCAGCGCTTCCCTTCGCCATGGCCTGGAGTCGTTCCTTAGACGAATTGCACTTGGGCATTGCTGGCTATTGCAACAAGCGACAGCCCCTGGCTCCGCTGCCGTCCTTGTCCTGCCTTGGGTCCGGCCCGGGGCACAGCTGTGGTGCCAAGCAGCCGCGGGTTGCCATCATAGGTGCTGGAGCTGCTGGTTTGGCGACAGGCAGAAGTTGGGGGAATGGGAAAGCGCGGATTTGGAAAAAACACAAATGGGGATTGGACCAACCATAATTGGATGGTTTAGAAAGGGGATGTGATGGAGATCTAGATACATATGATACATATGTACTTATACATCTTATACAATAACTATATATGACACCAGTTTTTGTCAGAAACAATCACATACTGCATGTTTGCTGGCCATTTCCACACGTTTGTTAGTTGTATCTTGGTCAGGCCGTTTGCATCCCCATTTGCATCCCCATACATGTGCTTTCCCCTTGGTTGGTTTATTATCAGAGGTTGCACCCATTGAACGACCAATCGGAAAATGATGATAGCTCTCCAAACCGGTCCGTTTTTGCCAAAAAGACGATTGATCTCAACGTCATTTTCTTGAACTGAAATCCAAGATTAAATCCAATGGTTTTTGGATGTTTTTGGTGATTAAATCCTCATGTTGATGGGATTTATCCCTCTGAAAGTCGCACCCCTGCAGCCTTGGGCCTTGCTAAACACGGCTTCGCGGTCACTCTGTTGGAGCAGGGCAATGTAGTGGGAGGTCGAGTTCGCAGTTGCAAGGTGCGACAGAAACCCTATGACCTTGGCGCCACATGGCTGCATGGCCGGAGCACGGAGCAGAACCCTTTGCTCAGGTGGGGATTGAACGATGTTGAACGAGAGCTGGGGGTCAGAAATGGATCAGTGATGGTTGAAATATTTTGCAAGACTCAAGCTCTGTTTGCTTGTGGGTTCTCTGATTTTTTTTGACTCAGAATCAAATGGAGATTCGGGAGTTTCTGTTTTCAATTTGGTGGTATGTTTGTAGGAAGGACTGTCTATCGTCTTGGCAGCCACATATGGGGCATGCAGTTTTGGAATGTTTTGGATTGTGATTTTGCACCATGAGAAATTCGGAGGTACACTGAGAACCTCCCGCAGCTTGAGAGCAAACAGCGAGGAGGGAGTCGGCGCAAATATTGTGTTTCAAAAAGGCATGCAAAGACCTTTTTCCACCCCTATGATAGAGCAAGTTCGCTATGTGCTGACGCATGTGCCTTATGTCGGGGGATATCCACAACAGAGTATAGGTGGCAACACCAAGAAACTTGACGACAACGTCAGAAATAGATACCACATTGAACCACCAACCAACAGAAGGTCCTACCCCTTGAGATTCGCCAGGAGGTGGACTGGGTCCCCTGACGGTTTTGGATGGCGATGCAGTGGATGGAAAGCTGGTCTCCCGCTTGGCCAGTTCCTATGCCAACGCGCTGGAGGACTGTGAAGGGGTGGCGCGGTAATTCGATGATGTCAATGTTGGTTTCGGTTGGATTCGGTTGAGTGGAGAGTCTCGTCCCTGGGTTATGAAACCTCTGGGTTATTTCATGGGGGAGTACTGTTTGAGTAGTCAGGTATCACTTTTTAGGGTGTCTTTCTTGATAGCCTGGCTGAGTTTATTAGTTTAGGGTGAATGTGTGGAAAAGGATTCCCAGAAGCCACCACTTGGAGCATATCGACTAGTTGTGTATGGTGTACCAGTCAATACCAAAACATCCCATCCCCATAATATTCTCAAATACCCTCCAAAAGGCCCTCCCAAAATGAATAGATTCGATTCAATATGATCCAATACTGAACCAGGGTGTTTAGCGGGGTACTGTTATTTGATATTAGTCTAGGTGGGAAGGGATTACTTAACGCCAAACTTGGGTTGATCAACAACCTGACCTCACCAACTCCAAGGTGGCACATGGCAGAATTCCAGAGAAGCTCCAAGGAAAGCAACTGCCAGAGGATGTTGAGACAGCAGTGGCCACAATTTTATCACAATGATCCTTGGCAAAATCTGGCAAGACTGTTGGCTTTGTAGATTCAAGCCTCAAGCTGTTCCTGTTCGTTCAGAGCGGTGGTTGTTTCTCTTGAAGTGTGGATGGGGACGCATCATACACGTCCAAGAGTCACCAGTTGCAGGCGAAACAGCAGCACCGCAGAAGTTGGTTGAAGCGTCGCTGCAGTGGCGGCGGCAACTGGAATGCTCTATTTCTGGTTGTGATTCAGTGTCTGCCACTGGGCCATAATTCGAACTTTCGGAGTGTCGTTGAGACGCACCAGAGAATCGCAGATGTTGGTGTTATTGGTGCGTTCATGTTTAGAATTTAGTTTCTTGACAAAATCTTGGTGAACTATTAGGAAAATCTGCAGGAAACGCCCATATTTAGTGGCAAAAACCAAAACCATGGTTTCCGGTTCAGATTCTCTGCTTAAACCCATCCATTGAAGGAAGCTTTCCTTGATTCCACGGGCTGCAACCTGTCCCCAAAGCGCACAGCATCGTGTGAGGATTTGAGCCTGGCTGCGTGGGGAGAATATCAGGAGATTCCGTCCGCGCAACGGGCCAGCAATCGTTGGGAAGGAGGATTTGCCGGGGTCCTCCAGGACGGCAGATGGTGGGTAGATGGTGGGTAGGTGGTGGGGGGGTTCATGAGCTGCAAACTTGAGCTGCAAACTCTTGAAGAACCAACTGATATCAACCAATGATTTGATGCCACTGAACGCGAAAGACGAACATGCTCTAGAAAGGGTTTGCAAGCATGCTGCGGCTTGCACAGTCTTCCCCCGTGGATCCAAAGACTTTTGCCGAAGACACTTTCACAAATGTCAGGGGTGTTGCGACATCCGTTTGTGCAGGAGGCATTGAAAGACCTCTTTCGATTGGGTGATGAAAGATGTGGTGGCGACTTGGTTCCAAAATACGTCGGGGGATGCGAAAAGATGCAAACACCGGGTGTATATTGGCATTCTCACCGCAAGACATGATAGACATGCATGTTTTCAACATTGGTCCATTAACTGTCCAGCAAACTATGCAACCCACCTGTTGTTCCACTATCCTTCCCCCATCGATGGGAATTGCTGCGTACCCTTTTGGGATGAGGACATGGATGATTCAAATCCGTCGATGTGAATGGTACTATTAGAGGTTGTGGCCATCTCTCAAGGTTTCAACAAAGGAGCAGGATGGAGTTTGTGTTTTCTTGATCTTTTTATATTTTGATGTGTTTGATGTCTTTGCGACATATGGTGGTTTCCCAAAAAAAGGGTTGCCCCATATCTATCCATTTAGATAGGACTGTCCATTATAACCATCTAGTTTTTGGGGGTACCCCCATTTTGGGAAACCCCCATATTGATGAGGCAATGTTGAGCTGCATCTCAATTGTCGAGCTGAAAGGGTGCATTGGTCACAGTCCTCCGCGGATTGTTGTGTCGTTGGACGAGTTGAAAGCAAAGAGGCCAGTGGGAACGGAAAAGGGGCATGTCTGGAAATGGGGCACTCCAATTAGGGATGGGTACTTATCCCAATTTTGTTTTCAAACCATTTGCCCGTTGGGCTTTCCAATTTTTATGTAGATACTTAGATACCTGTAATTATCGATTCATATGGATTAGTCCTTAATGTCAACCCCAGATCAATCAACTGTTGATTTAAAATCAGGAGGTTCCCCTCCCAAACTAGTCATAAATGACCCTAAATGACTATGAAAATTGGTACCACTGGTTTTTGGTCCGCATCAATTTTCGAAGAGGTGAGGATCGTCGCGCAGCATGTGGTGATCACCACCTCGCTGGGAGCCCTCAAGGCGTCAGAACTTTGCTTCGACCCCCCACTGCCGGAGAGTAAACAGAGGGCCATCCAGCGATTGGGCTTTGGCACCGTGGACAAGGTCAGGGCGGCTGAGGATTCCGTTTGAAACAAGTGGTTCTTAGATTCCAGAAATACAGGTTAAAAGGTCAGAACATACCCAACAATGATCCAAAATGATCCGAAATATACCATGGAAATACTCTAAAGTATGTACTGTAACTTAGTAACACTGAGATCCACTGGATATCACTGGATTGTGGAATTCTTCTGGCTTTAATGATCAAGAGATATTATCTCAAGAGTATTCAACACGGTATCTTTGGCATCTCCTGCCTCAGGTGCTCCTGCTGTATCCCCACCCTTGGTGGGCTGAGCTGTGGTCAACCCTTCGCATTCTTTGGCCACCTGACTGCGACGTGGTGCCTTGGTGGAGACATGTTGACCTAAGAACTTGGATGTTGCCATTGTTGAGAATGGGGTATACCGGTATACCCAAAAAATTACCATTCATAGGGAAAATGATGGTTCACCAATGGATTTAGAGGTACCCTATTTTCAGGCAAACCCAATTGTTTGGAAACAGATCTGAACCATGGAATTCCATTTGATTGGAAGCTTTTGTGATGAACGGACCCTTCAAAGCTCCTGTTTCATCACGAACAAATTGTACCCCACTGATTAAACAGCCCAGGTGTGTTCACAAAAATCAGGGTTGACATTTAAGAGACAGCAAATATAGCACCCAAAAATGGATGGTTTGAAATTCAAAGCAACGTTGTGTATTTAACCCTATAGTGTTTGACAATTTTTAGATAATGTGGAATATTTCCAAATCAGAATTTTCCAGTACAAAACACGATGCAGGAGCCCTGGTGGCTTCGCAGCTTGTACGGCTGCAGCCCGGTGGCCGATGGCCTCGAGTTCTGGATCTCGGGGCCAGCGGCCCGGGCCATGGAGGCCTCCAGCGATGCGGAGGTCATGGCGGCGCTGCATCAGCTGCTGCGGCGGGCGCGGCCCGGAGGCGCCCTGCCGGAGCCCAATGGCCTGGTGAGGTCCAGGTGGAGCAACGTGGTAGACATTGAAGATGGGAAGCGTTGTGGGTGAGATAGAACATCATGTCCCTATAATATATATATATATATGTATAATGTATGTATATATATATATATATATATGATAATATATATATATATGCAATATATATATATATATAGAGAATTATAGAGATAGATATGATATATAGATGGCAATTTTGGATAATCTTGGTGGAGATGCCCAAGTTGATATGTTTTTCAAATCAATGGGGATATAATTGGAACGTGGGCTGCAACCAACAAAGATGAGGGTGACACCAACCACTAAGCGGATATTCTGGGAATTGAATAATTTTGATCTATTGAAATATAATCTAGCAACCCAACAAAAAAACAAAAGAAATAAAATCCCACTAAGACTAGGATAGTGGAAATTTGAATCTTTTCTATCTTGGGAAATGGCATTTTGCTGCCAAAATGGGGCATTAGGGCAATTGAAAGTAATGGATGTTGCCACCAAGAAAACCATCGCAGACTTTTGCAAGGGATTTGACTAACCACTGGAAAGAGGAGAACACACTAGAAAGGCCGAGCCTGGGACTTGAACATTCCCAAGTTTTTTTGTGAAGTGTAGCAGGTTGCAGAAGATGATACACCGAGGCAATGAACCTGGTATACGCGGATCTTATTCTTTTGTGCCAGTTGGAGCTACTGGAAAGGACATTGACGAGTTGGCAAAACCCGAGGGTGCAGAAATGAGCCTAGCCTTTGCGGGCGAGCATACTCATCGAACGACTCTTGGCTTGCTTGGGCCATTGGTACGCCCAAAGATAGGGGCCTTCTTTAGTGAAGAAACGTTTGTCGCAATGGGTTTTGTGCCCCACTTTTGGACATACTCTTGTGGTTTGCAGTTTCAGCTTTCACGGTTTAGCAGTTCAAACTTGTCGTAAGGTTTTACTCCACGGTGCATGGTGCTTGGTGGAGTGGCGTCAAACTTGCTGACATGTTGGTGACCAAACACAAGGATTCAACATGATGACAACTCTACGACCCGCAGATCCATGACTTAAACAGAGCCAACAGACCAACGGTAAGTGCTGAGCACCTTTTTGGGACTCAGCTCTTTTGCCCAATCAGACAAGCGAACCAGTGCATCATGTCTCTCCAAACTCCGAGAAGAATGAGGAAACTGCAGCTGGAAACCTCAATGAGGCGGAGAAGAAAGTTCTGGAGACAGCAGCCCCCAGCTTGCCCAATCAGACAAGCGAACCAGTGCAACATGTCTCCAAACTCTGAGGAGACTGAGGAAACTTCGAAGAGTTTGTGACCCAACAAGCTGCAAAGGAAGGGATGAACGAGCGGAAGAACCTGTATTGAATTGGCTCAGGGGCCATCAAGGTGATTGGCAGCACGCTTGAGTGAGGAAATTATTGTGACAGCAAAGCCGCATGGGAAGTGAGGACAGATGGGCAGGTCAAACAGGGGAACATGTGCATGGCAGGAGATGGCTCTGCTGTCCACACTCCCATGACCCAAGCAATGCTCTTGCTGGGCGCTGCCGCGTCGCCAGGCAAGGCAAGCTTGTGAATGAGTTGCGAAAAGCAGATTGGCGAGCCTGCCGAACCTGGCTTCTGGATTGCCAGCAGCCGCAAGGATCATGCCCCTTGCTTCGCGCAATACCATGCACATGCTGACAAGGAAAGTTTGGGCATAGAGTGAGCCAGCGTGAGCTCAGTTCAACGGGAGCCGCTTCCACAGAAGCTTTGGCCGCCTTTTGCAAAGCTGCCCGGGGAATACTTGTGATTCCTGCCTGTCCTGAGCAGTTGCTTCAAGCTCGTGTCGTTTGTCGCTATTGAAATGCCAACCTGCGTGACAGTGTAGAGAATGTCGCGCGGCCCATCGACAAGACACTCTCAGTTCGTAGAAATGGTTGAGAAGCAAACAAACATGGAAATGTCGATGCCTATACTACTTGTTGGGGCCACAGACTGTCTTGACTTGATGGGCCAGGGCGTGCCAGGGTCAAAAGCTTAAAGCCTTCGCAAACCCTGCAGTGCCAGATGCAATCCGCATGGACGCTGTGGACCTCGCTCTCCACTGCCCGGAGACTGGTGATTTGGACCTTTGGGTGCTGCTGCCAGTTGTGGTAGCAACAGCCTCGGTCCGCAGGACTTGTAGATTTCGGTGATTTCAGATGCACACAGATCGCAACTTTTGGAACTCCCAGTGAGATGGGATTTATCACTATGGACTGTAAACAAAGAAACCAATATTCATGAAACTCGTGCATCTTACGCCAAGACCCTGTGTGTGCAGAAGGGTCTTCGCCGGCTGCCAACAGACTTGGAGCGAGGTGTCGAGGAAGAATATTGGAGCGAGCTCCGGATAGGTCATTCTGGTTGAAACTAGCCAGATTGTTGCTAAGGGCGTTCAGTTATTTGGACCTAGATGCACCTAGAACATCCTAGAACCTAAATATTGCAGAGGGCATTCCCGCCGGATTATTGCACTAATGTGAACAATTTTTTTTCTGGATGTTCTACGATCTGGCATTCCCTGTTACAAACTTGGTCAAAAAAAGTCCCAAATAACAGGGGGCCACTTTGCTTCCCAGCGGTGGGCGCAGGCTTCCGCCTTTTCCTCATGCCCATTGACGCCTGGAAAACCACCAAGCAGGCGGGTGGTGGGGTATGACAGGTGCAAACATTATACCATTATTGTGCAGGAGACTTTTCTCAACACTTGATGGTTTGACATCAGACCAACTGTGAGGTCGAGGGAAAAGATGGGTTGCAAAAGTTGATTGAGAAAACCAAGAAGTGCCGTGGCTGCAAGGGGTTGTTCTCAGGGCTGGGCCAAGCCCTAATACATCTCATTTAATATCGCTTCTTTGCAAGATATGCTTATGACGGGTTCGCCCACTTGCAATGCAGGACGCACCATGAAACACATCAAGATCCGTCAAGTACATCCCCATGATGGTTCTCTGTTGAGTAAGGCACACACACACTGGCAGCCTTTTTCAGACGCCTCTCCCAGCAGACACATCAGACACAGTTCGGTCATCTAGGGTGAAACACATACCGTTTTGGATGTTTTGGATAGAATTTGGAACAGGAACCATTCGTGAAGAGAAACTTTGACTTTCCGAGTAGACCTCTCATTTTGTTCGGACTGTGAACCCATCATCCCCGATCCATGGAGACCACCTCCGATGCACGAGGCATCCAACAGCTTTGTGGCAAGGCGGCGTTGGCGCAATGACTGCCACCTGGGTGGGGGACCGAGCATTGCGGGGGTAGCAGTGGGTGAAGACAATCATCCTTTCAATCGAGTTTAATATAGTTCAATCCATGTCAATCCCAATCTTACTGTAGAGGCTACTGTAGAGGTCGATTGTTGTGGTATATGTCATGAATACTGATAAATTGTAATGATCCCCTATAAATAAGGATAATCGCCTGTACATTTGGTGGTGGATGAGATGTTTTTAAAGCTGGTTTATATAGGAGCGAAATGTAGAAAAGGCTTGGCTGTTGACGGCTTCAAGTCTGGCAGATGGCTCGGACATTCTCGACCAAGGTGGGACACTACCCATGGTTCTACACCAACAACCAGCTCCGCTGACGCCTTACATTTGTGCAGGTCGTTGCTGCTGGGATCAGATGGGGCCCTGGTGCCTCCAAGGCGAATCGTTGCCTCAGTTTGACATCCCTTATGGCAAGTACGTTCGGCACTGAGACTCTTCGGATTGGGTCATCAGCCTGTGGCAAGACATGGCAAGACATTGAAAGCATCTGACAGCACGTTGGCGTGTTTCAGATTGAGCATCTATACACCCCCAACATCCCCCAACAAACTGACACATATGGATAATGATTGATGATATTGCAGGTACAATATTCTTTGAGCTCATGGATTTCAAGCATAGTTTGCCAGGGCATTGTAAATCGCCAAGGTGAGGAACGCCTTCATCGGATTCTGCTCAGCAGCGGTGTCGGACACTTGCTGGATCCCCAGCAGACGATGACAACCAGCCACTGAGGCTGTGGCTGCAGTTTGAAGGCGAAAGTCAATTCTTTTCAATGTGTCAAGACAGATTCCGAAGATCCTGGCTGTCTTTTCTTGGAAATATATCCTTATTTGATCCTCTAGATATTGTCAAGATGCCATAGCAATCTGTAGCACTCTAGTAATGCCTTTCTTTAGCCGCTATTAATCCCCAGCAATCTCCCTTGATTCATATTAACCCCTGTTAATATGTATTAGAAATTTCCAAAATCACTATGAATCTCCTGCTTGATCCGCAAGAATTCCTTTCTGAGAATCATTTAGACCACCGTGAAGTTGCAGCCATTCCTACCAGGCTCCAACTCCTTGCGGGTTCTGAAGACCACTCGTCAGACCTCCTTGGAGCCAGTGGGGACACCTGGTTTCAGTTGTCACCGACCGTCCGCATTGAAATGACTAGCATGTTTTGGGGATTTAAGCAACATCAAGGTGGGGTATAGAACATGATATTTCAAGCCATTTTATTGGTAGATATATAGTGGGATACATTGCATAATTCTGATAGGGGAAGTTCAAGTGATTTAGTCAACGAAAAAAATGCACAACATGTGATAAATCCAACATTCTATAGGGGGAGAGAGTGGGATAATGTTGGATAGATGTATTATAGTTGCCACATAACATGATACCGGTTTGTCCAAGATTGGGAAATGTACCCCTGAAACCATTTTAAGGGTAGATGATGGGATGTACTGTATGTATATACATATAGCCAACAATATCATTTTTTGGGTTTGTCCAACATGTAACATGTCAAACTTGTGTGAGAGGGATTCTCATGGGATTATTTTCATGGGTATATTAATGGGTGATGGGACATGTAAATGAATATCTCAGATCTTTGGCGACACGATGGGAATATCATTAACAATATCATCTGTGTTTGTCCAAACATGAGTGATTTACCACCGATGTATGGCAATCTTATGCAATTTTGATGTGGAACATGTCAGAAAATAAAGGTACACTCACACCCTCCCACAAAGCTTAGGGAGATGGCCTGCACAATTGAATTCACGATAATTCACCGTCGATTCCTGCGAAGCTCCAGCTGTGCTCAGATTGGCTACTTGGAATCCGCGCAGAGCTCAGTGATGAGCATCCCAGTAGCTCACAGTGCTCCCAATTTGGCAGGAGGTTCCATGTAGGTCGCCAAAGAGGGAAACCAGTGCCAAACCCACAGGCTCAGCAACTAAAAGTGCACCCTGACACAGTGGTGTTTGAAAGGTTTTCACTTTTGGGAGACACCAAGGGGTGACCACTTGGGTTTTCTTGGCTCAACAAGGCCAAGAACATCATTGCCAACGAAGGCTATGCCGGACTCTTCGGCCGCTCAGCTGCGTAAAATTCGACTTGGGAGTTGGGACTGCTGGAAAACCATCAAGCCATTTATGCAAGCCATTTGGACAGGCTGGAGGCAAGCTGAGATGTTTGTTGGCATCAGTTATTTAGTGCCTGAGATTCCAATGGATTCCGGGGGCCTCAGCCCCTCCGCCAAGGACGTGGGTTAAAGACTCGGATCTTGACCAACGGAGTCCAAGGTGCTTTGTTCACCGTTGGTGCGGAGCCCTGGTCGTGTTAAGGCCAGCAACGCTGAACCAATCTCCAAAAAGAACAGAAAAAAGCTTGAGTGGTTTGCTAAAACATACCCTATCGATCCCTATCAGTCAATCCCCGTGATCTAAGTTTCAGAAATATTTGTCTATGCAATCCTGAAATACACTGAACAGTCCCACATTCTCTTTACAGCATTGCACCTGCACGTTCTACATGTACAGTAGCTAATATGCTAATGTGGTGTTGCTTTCCGTCGCCGCAGTTGTCTCCCAGGTTGGAGGGCGATTTCAGACTATTTGAACAAGCCTGGCAACCGAGTGGGACGAGCTGATGATGGTGACTGTATCAACAAGGATGACCTTCGTGAGTTGTGGATATCTAAATTATGTAAACATACGAAGTTTTGGTGACGATCATCATATATCATATCATCAGTAGCTGGGTTATAGTTCTTGATATTTCGCCATGATTATCTGACCATCACGTCGCGGCAAAACCCAAGGCCTTCGGCCTGACCCATCTTCCAAGTGCCGGCCTGGGCGAAGTTTGATCTGGTGATGTTTGCAGAATCCATTCCTCAAATCCTGGATCAAGATGGATCAAGTGCTTTGCATATCTTTGCATGGCAAGATATGGTAAGCAGATGTAAGTAGGTTTGAGAAAAGGTTCGAAAACTTTAGCCATCAGCCATTGTGAATCTGGTGATGTTCTGTGGCCAAATATACATAGCCCAAGGATGGCTACCCGAATTACGACCAAGTTTGCTGATCGAGCGAACCCCACGAATTATGACACGTTACGCGATCTAAAATGTCAAGGGCAAGGGACCAATACATAGCAACACATGGCATACATTGACATACCAATACATACCAACCCTCTTCAGACCACTCTTCAGACCTAGCTCAGTGCCCAACCATGGCAGGTAAATTTCCTGCATTTGCTCGGACTTCGGGATGAACTCGAGCCCCAGCAATGACGCCAAAAACGTCTGAGACGGCGAACGGTTGGTTCAACAGACACCTCTTTCGACAGAAAAGAAAAGATGCGGCATGGAACCGAGATGTGTTGCCTGGTCAGCAAACATCAAGCATCAGCTCTGAAATATCATTTGAATTTGTCTCATAGAAATTGGATGAATGATCTGAAGATGATCATAGTTTCCCATCCATCTTTGTTCTCCATTTATGATTCGGATCATCTAAAGTCTTGGAATTTCATCTTCATCCACACATTTCCAGCCCCTCACAGGTGCGATCCAATCAGTACCGGGCCCTCTTCACCGGGGTGTTTCAACCTCAGCGGCGTGTTTCTTGTGGGAATGCCGTGGGAATGAGTTGGGATGGAGTGGATCATGATTTCTGATAGTTGAGCAGTGTTCGAAACCTTTGGTTGATGATTGTACGGGACTCTACTACCCCAATAATATTGGGGATTATTGTTGCATAATCCATTGTGGGAATCCCTGTTAACAAACCAGCATGATGGAAAGCAGAGGGTTTTAAACACTGCTCAACTGAAAAAAAGCGCGAAAGGTGTTTTACCCTCCAGTACATGAACATAGATATGGGCCCCCCATTTGAAGATCATTTCCTTCAGAAGTCATAAGTTTACCATATCTTATTTATCTTAGTTTGCCAGAGGGTTTATGAAATGAAATGGAGGATATCACTATTATCGTAAGATGATTCCAGTCCGAAACAAAAAGATGTGCTGCATTGAAACCACCAGCCGGCCACACACGGCTCGCTTTTAGCCTCCCGAAATCTGTCGTGTTTGAGGCAGGGAATCGACTTTGACGTTCCAATTGGCTGGGACCTTGGGTCCAACTTGCGACTCTGATGCTTGTTTCATCTTGTTTCTCCGAGTCACTCTGAGTCACTGGTGAGCTGGTGATATAACTTCTGAGGCCGGGGACAGACGATGCTCTTTCAGGGCACTGACCCTGAGAAAGATCGGAAGTACTTGTGGCAGGGATCCGAGCTAACAGCAAGACAAGGAAGGAGCTGTGAAGTTGTTGTTTCCGCATTGGAACATGTTTTCCAGAATTCAGACATCATCCCCATCATCCCCCACATCCATCGTTTCCCACATCTCCAATATCTCCAGCTTCATTACGACTGTTACCTCGCCCCTGAGGCCAGATTTGCTGGCCTCCAAGCCAGTCATGGGATCCCAGAAGGACCTCTTCGTGAACGTCAGGAGCTGAAAGGATCCAAACTTGCCAAAGATGAGAAGAATTGAGAAGATATGACAAGTTGTCAAATGATTGTTTGGGTTTATGACTGGGCAGCGAGATATTGATGCATGTTGGTGCATGTGTTTTGACATGGACCATCCACTTTTTCGGGTGCCTGATTCTGACCTATGCCTTCGGCCCCGCCAGGTGGTGGTCTGCCGAACCCTGGATGAGGCAGAAGAGCTGCAGAGTGAACTCAAGGCGGCTTCGTTATGCTTCGATGACTGCAACATTCACAGAGTATGGGCGGTCAAAACAGTGGTACTCGCAGCATGTCAAACTTGGAAGCATATGAAACTTGGAAACACCCCAAAAATGAACAGCCTAGGACCCTAGGATATTCACTTGCCCATTGTTGAGGGATAGTTGGTTTTGACTCATGGCTTTTCACACCTTTTCACAATTTAGTGCCTTCGCAGATAGTTAGTTACAATTCCGGAGGACAACAAGAAACGCATATTTCACTGCACATTTCGTTTGAGTGAAGTGCATGTTGTTGTTGTTGTTGTTGTTGTTGTGAATTATGACAAACAATTGATAAACTATATTCCCACATCATTGGTGTGGCAATAAATCGCCCCACATGTGGTGCTTCATGCAACTGCAGGCGCGAGGCTGCTGGGAGAACTGCACCATCTTTGTGCTCGGATCCTGGATCCTGGGATTGGGGCCCCGAAACCTGCTGTGGATGATGAAATGCAAGGGTTTGATATGGTTTGATGATGGTTTGATGGGCTTTTCATGGATTTTTGGATATGTGTGATGCATTTTGGAGGATCTTTTCGATATGTTTCGTGATTTTGTGGACGCGAAGACGCGAAGACATCCATAGACATCCCAGATCAAGAAGCCGCGAGGCCCATCTCGGACGATCCGGCATCAAGGCGCCAAACTTTTGACTTGGTGAAAGTGATTCAACACAAACCACTAGAAAAATCCCAGAGGAAGAAAATAAGCCCAGGCGGTATCCCCAACAGCGCAGTTGGTTCGAAAATAAGAACAACTTTCAACCCTGGCAACAGGCGCGACTTGATGTTGCCACCGGAACCGCACGGCAACATCCCGGAACCTCCCGCAACCAGCACCGGGGCAACAACGAAACCTCCGGGAAACAACCCAGAACCACCATGCACAACTTTCCGGATCCTCCGGAACCGCACTGCAACACCCGGAACCAGCCCGGAACCAACACCGAACTGCACCGGAACCTCTCGGAACCAGCCGGAACCAACCCGGAACCTACCCGGAACCTACACCAGAACCTTCAGGAACCCGCCCGGAACCAGCACCGGAACCGCACCGGAACCTTCCGGAACCAGCGCCAGAACCGCACCGAAACCTTCCGGAACCGGCTCGAACCAACACCGGAACCTTAGCCCGGAACCTCCCGGAACCAGCACCGGAGCCGCACCGGAACCTTCCGGAACCAGCGCCAGAACCGCACCGAAACCTTCCGGAACCGGCTCGAACCAACACCGGAACCTTAGCCCGGAACCAGCACCGGAGCCGCACCGGAGCCGCACCGGAACCTCCCGGAACCTCCCGGAACCTTCCGGAACCCTCCCGGAACCCGCACCGGAACCGCACCGAAAGCTGCACCGAACATTATCTGGGCTGAGACCCCTAAGCTAACGCTGTTGGGGAAAAATCCATAGATATGTAGACTTCCACCACTTTGGCTGTGACTTTTCGTTCTTTTATTTAGACAGATAGTGGTTGAAACTTGAAGGATGATCGCCATCAATGCGGCTGCTGCCTTTGCAGAGTACTTCGGTGAGGAGGCAAGATCCACTGGTTTTGCCTTGGACCATGCGCAGCTCACAGAGTTTTTTTTCAAGGATGATTAATGGGATGGAACATAGAGTTTTTTCATTGGTTTATGGATGCTGTGGATGATATGGATGCTTAATGGCATGATAAATGGAATATTGTAGGGTTTCGCACACCGGCGATGCCACAAGGGTTGTGGCTGTTGTTGTGGTTGTTGTTGTTGTTGTGGTTGTGGTTGTGGTTGTGGTTGTGGTTGTGGTTGTGGTTGTGGTTGTGGTTGTTGTTGTTGTTGTTGTTGTTGTTGTTGTTGTTGTTNTTGTGGTTGTGGTTGTGGTTGTGGTTGTTGTTGTTGTTGTTGTTGTTGTTGTTGTTGTTGTTGTTGTTGTTGTTGTTGTTGTTGTTGTTGTTGTTGTTGCTGCAGGTTTTTTACATTCATTTTTAGAGCCAAAAAATGGTCAAATAGGTGGTGTTTTCGTGTTTTTTGAAGAGTCTCGGAGCGAAAAACACCGTAAATACCGATGTTTTTTTGCGCCTCGGAAGCCTTTTTCTGCTGCTGACAACCTCTCTGCCCTGACGCGCTCCCCCTTGCGTCGGCCAGAGTCGGCGGATTAGTGGGGTTTGTTGTTATGCATGTTATGGATGTGGATCTGGGATTTATATATGGTTCTGCGACTTTGTGACTGACAGAATTTGGCCATAAGTTAGCTTTGCAGTTTTGCGGACTTTTGGAACCATCCACATACTGTTCACTGTCCGTTTCGCATGGGTCGAATTACTTCAAGCCCAGGTCTTGACTATGGAATTACTGGTTGGTAATCGAACATGGCAATGGAAAATCTCCCATTTATAGATGTTTCTCCCATTATAAAACCTCCACTTAGTCAGCTAGCCATGTTTGATTGCCAGAGGGTATATGCAATTGTTGGGCTACTCAACTTTGACCCGCAGCCATTCCCGTTTGGTGTGGTGCAGGGCGGCGAAGGAGTGGTCTTGTGCGACTTCGAAGCGATGCACGACGTTTGGAATGTGCTGGCTGAGCTTGCTGGTCAGGAGATTCCCACACGACCGGATCTGGCTTGATCTGAATCTTGCAACAAGATAGAGCAAGACAACAGCTGTTCATGTGTTTTTCCCCCCAAGATGGGGCGACAGCTCACATCTTCCAAAATGCATTTGTAGATATCTGTAGAAAGACATAGAAAAACCAAATGGTTGATTTCTTCACAGGATCCCGACTCGTCGCATGTGGTTTTGGAATGAAAAAGATTCGAAGCACCGAAATGGCCAGCTTTGAAGGGCTACCAATTAGCTGCACAGGAGAGAGCTGCCAGGGGTCTTCTGATGGATCCCAAGGACCGGGAAGTCAAGTGGAATGTTCTCAAAATCTTCAATGGGTCTAGCATTTGATGACAATTTTCAAATATATGTTGAATGGGTTTAGCATCCATTTGATGATTGGAAACGCTGCTAGTCGCAACTCATGCTATGATTTGTCCATTTAGAGCCGAAGTCCCTCGCAGGAAGAGCAATGGGTGCAGATGCAGGGCACGGCCTGGGACTTACAACGGATTAGGCCGTGCCATGGTTTCCATGTTCTGATTACGCATTGATGAATTGATGAATACGTTTCATCACCTCTTTCCTCGATCTATAATGATCCATACATGTTATATTACTTTACAATGAAACCCAACATGATACCATTGTAAATAGATGTCATAAATGGATATAATATGACATGATAATGATTGTCCTTTTCCAGGGTGAGCTAATCAGAGAGTACCCTTGGCTTTCAACTGATGCAGAGGTCTCAGTGTTTCGTGCATCCACAGCTTGGCTCAATCGCTAAAGTTTGAGTTTGGGCAGCTTTCGAGCCAGCCGTGGCGTACTCACTCATACTCACACTCACTTGACTCACGTGACTCACTTGACTCGCCTGACTCACTTGACTCACTTGACATGCTCACCTTATCTCAGACCATTCATACCATTTGCTAGCTGGGAAAGGATGCAGGATTGGTTTATCAAGTTTCTTGAAGTCATACTGTAGATCACATCAAATCGGGTCAGATCAGTGGGTGTTTGCCAGAGCAAAGGCAGGTGAATTCAGTAGATCGGCACAGCCGAACCGAGCCCACCATTCGCGCCCGGACGGGGCAGACAATTCACGACCCTTCTGACGAACCTTTCTCAATGATTCGCCAGACTTGGGAGGATCACTTCTATGGTCGAGGCAGGAGGCTTTGGAGTGAGCTTCAAGTATGCAGATGTGTCGGGAAATCGGTGGATTTGACCCCACATGGCAATGTTTTTTTAAAGAGGGACATGATGAGCACGCACTGGATTTTGGGGTATCCTGATATCCTGTTTTCATACAAACCCATGTCCCCATTCACTGGCCCAGAACTGCGCAGAAAGCACTTCTTTAATTGGGCATTGATGGGCATTCTACTACCATCTATTCTGCAAAGCACAAGGGATTTCTTGTCAGGCATGAATCCCATTGCATAAGAGAATCTAAAAAAACACTTTAACTATATTTCAACATCACAAATTACCTAGAAACAGTTAAACAAGCTTAAACGCACGGGAAAAAAGTCCATATTGGAGGTTTCCAATCCATGAGGGTACCCCAGTTCTCATCCAGAGATTTTCCATAAACCAAGCAGCCATTGGGGGATCCTCCATTTCTGGGAAACCCCCATATGAAACCCACCAAAACCCGCAGGCTTTGGAAGGTGCTGCTACAAGGTCTATGAGTCCACGGCGGATCTCAGCAGGTGGCAGGCCAAGTCCAGGCCGTAGCTTGGCGTGGCGGTCGAATGGGGGGGTTTCCATAGCCATGGAGGTACCCCTATTTATGGATGGCTTCTTTCATGGAAAATCCCCAAGAAAAATGATTTAAAATGATTCTGGGGGTACCCCCATGGATTGGAAAGCCCCGAATGGTTTAGAGTTCGGTGAACTGGAGTTTCATACTGTCTAACAAATATACTGGTATCCATCCATAGTTGGATGGTTTTATCAACGAAAAATATCTGAGGAGCAACCCTTGCTTCAGGTGTTCAGGGCTGCAAGCCCCAGCTCAATTCGTTTCGATGCCTGCCACTTGCGGATGGAACAGTGCCCCAATGGAATCTGACCATCATCCAAATAGAACAGATGTATGCAAATAGTATACTCGAAATTATTCAACCCAAAGATTAGATGGTCGTCGTCATCGTCATCATCATCATCATCATCATCATCATCATCATCATCATCATCATCCAAATGCAAATGCAAAGTCTTCAACCCTTTTGCCGTACATATTTTTTCCAGAGAGCCAACGGCTGGGACTGAGGTGGTTGGTGGTTTGGCTTCACGGCATGGATCATGGCTTCATCAATCCCACGGAGTTGGAGACCATGCAGCGTAGGCCAGTTGGATCCGCCTATGGGGAGGATTTTGGGGATGTGGGGTGTGATTGAGATTGTTTTTCATGGGTTGAGTAATGTTAGCTTCGAAGGCAGTTGCATCATCTCGGATCCATAGGGATTATACCCGATTATACAACCGATTAAAAACAACGGTTTGTTTAGATAGGTACCCAAAGCCGTTATTTTTTGTTCTGACCTATACTCACATGATCTCGGCAGGTTGAACCGCCGCGTGGTCTTCATGGTGCCTTTGAATCCCAAGGAGTGGAATGGCCTACACTTCAATTGGGGTTGTGCCTTCACTCGGGAGCAGAACAAGAAGGCCGGGAATGCGAGCTCTGTCAGCAGTTGCATCTTTTGGCCGTGGCGGCTTCCGTGTCTTGTGGCGTGTCCGGCAACATATGTAGGGTGAATGATGCACTTGACACCAAAGGAGGAAATCAGTGATGTAGTTTTGAATACGGAAAGAAACAGCGCGACAGAGATACAGATGTGGAAGATGAAAGTGGGCATGGTGTGACATGAGAGAAAGAGCTGCAGCAAAGTCAGGGACTTGTAGTAGGAAGATGCGACCAACATGATCAAAGGATGAAAGTGGAAGACAAGGGGCGGCTGATGGGTCTCTCATGTTCAGCAGGGTGATCCAAAAAGATCTTTGGATCACTCAGGCTGAAAGGCACGGCAGGGTTCTGCATTCATAACTCATAACCACTACTTAGGCATCAAACAACGAAAATCATTGGGAGCTTGGAAAGGAACATCGATCGCCTGGGATTGAGATAGATTGAGCATATGGAACACAAGAAATACATGAGGTACTGGATCACTGGACTTGGAAAGCAAAGTTGTAGGAACCAATGTTCAGAACAGAAAGGATCTTCAGCTGCAGCTGCAGACCTGGTTTCAGAATGTTTCGGATGTTTCGGGACATCTAGCGGAGGAAGCAAGAAATGTTGCAGAAGCATGTCCAACCTGGGAGACCTAGAGTCCCTATCTTCAACTTTTCAGCTGATCCATGGAGTGACAGGAAGAGACCAACAGGAGCTAAATCAAGAGAGCAATCCTGGTGAATTTCCTATGACGACTCATGATGACTTATGACGACCCTAGTGAATCTTTGTTGAGGAAGAGACGAGTTCAGGTACTTGTTGCTTCATGCGCTTCATGTTGGGGGCTTCATGTTGTTCAAGGCTCTACGATTTCAAGGTGTCAGCCGCAGGTGGTGCTGAACGTCCAGCAGGTTATTTTTGCAGGATCTAGTCTCGATAGTCTCGCAGACGTTGGCACCGACATGAATCCTTGTGGACTTTCGAAGGGCTGAAGGGCTCTGAATGAGAAACCCGTTGCAGTGTGACTGCGAGGAGGTGTTCTTTCGACTTGTTGACCATGGACCGCAGTGACAATGGTGGACCAATGGTGGCAAGATGTGGCAATGGTGCCTCACGACCACGCAGTGCTCCTTTTCCTCATGTTTGCCCACGACATGTCGGACATATCACATGCACTTCCCAGGACTTCGGTTTCCCACCCAAAACTTCCCAACGCAGTGATGTCTCCTTGCGGCTAGGCCTGACAAAACGAGACAAATCGATTGCGAGACAAAGCGAGGCTCCGGATCAGAGTTGAGGTCCTTCATTGTTTGAAGGCCTGTTTGGATGATACAGAAACAGATGAAAACAGAATTTGGATGCAGATGCAAGCTGAATAGGACAAGAGCTTGCGAGATTCAGGGAGGGTACTGCAGTTATTCAGGTATTGTAGGAGGCAGCACGGTTAAACTCATGTTTGTGTTTGATTGTTGAAGCAATCTAGGAGAGATTTGTCAATTCATGATTTGTGTTTTCCCAAGAGTATTGGTGGATGGTGGTGGTCTGTATAGTGTACAATTGAAACACTGAACATGTAGCACTCCATGCCAGTGGGAATCAACACAGAACACAGCTGAACACGGAGCTCACAGCTGGCTATGAGCAACAGGAAGTGAGTAGAAACGAGCAAGCAACCCAGAGCGGAGCGGACACAGGAAAGATATGCGCACCGCCCAAGACCCGTATTGGTTGTTTTCTTTGGCTTGTGCTGTATTACGAATGAGGTAAAACCAATAATAAACAAGACCTCATTTACCAAAACTGTTTGTTTGGAGGGTATTGAAAGATCATACCCCCAGAAGCGGTTTATCTTGGGTTTACCACATTGAGCACTTCAATGAGATGAGTTGTATAACCCACCATTCGAATTGTGTATCAACCCATCAAAACGGGATGAGCGGCGCGTCAAGCAGATGCGAAGCGAAAGGCAAAGGACCTGTCCGCGGGTCACAGCTCGACAGTCAAAGTGAAATCAGACGGCAAGTCACAGCACCAGGACAGCAAGCGGATGGAACATGGAAAAGGAGAGAATAGTATGAAAACATGGCGCGCACAGAATAGAAACTCGAGAAAATGAAACGGTGGAAGTCATCGGCTTAGGGAAAATCCAGGCCTAGAGAGGGATGCCTAGAACGGAGGTGTGCAGAGATGTGCAGAGCATCGGATGGCCTTCGGCCTTTGATTGGCCTTTGAGGTGTTTAAAAAGTGGCACCACGAGAGAGAGCTGGAGGATGGCTGAGCTCCAGCTCAGAATTTGGCATCGAGTCATGTGGGACACAGCGGAATCGGAGTCGCAGCGACAGGGGTACTAGGCATGTACCAAGTGGATCCAAGTGGTAAACGGATGGATAAAGATGAGCAGCTCCTTCACAAACACGAGTAAATGGCCTGGATTGGCAGTCAAGGGAAGAAACATGAAGAAACAATGCTTGAGAATGCTTGAGATGTAAGCCTTCGTTACGGGATGGGGAGCAGGGTCTTGGGTTTAGAATGGTCTAGACTGGTTTCGATGTACAATGTGGGACTTTTCATCCCTCCAATCACTGTTGGGAATGAGCTTTTTTGGCTCTTTTTGTGGGGAATTAGCTTCAGTGTTGCAGCCGGGGGTGCCACCGGATCCAAAGAAATCCAGAGGAATTCACAGAACGCAGAAATCATGAGCTGAATGAGATGGGCAAATCCCACATGACAAGTGATCAGAGCAGAGAGCCTTGGCGAAGGCTCGAATGAAAATTTCAAGAGTGGCAGCACCCAAAGTGAAAAGGAACAGAATTACAGAATTCGGAGCAAAAATGGATATCCATAGCATCTCCGGCATGGGACGAATAGCCAAGAGTCGGGGCCGTCCCTAACACCGACCCTGGTTGTGGTGCTGCCCGTTTCTCTAGGAGCTCGGTTTCGTGAACGGATTCCTTCACGATGAGTTCTTGACCACCTTTGCTGCAACCATTGGGAAAGTGGCACAGTGGTACGAGGCTGAACGAACGGTGGCCATGGGGCATCTTGGATGATTTGGATGCAGCTGGTGAAAGAGGGAGTGTTTACTTTTTGACCAATCCGCTAATTTGGAGACAGAGTTTTGTAAATACTAGTAGCAATTTCTAGTAGCTATTGTATATGATTGGATTCTTGGAGTTACGATTGGATATGATATTATGATACATTTTGCAACCTCTCGAAGTTTCACAAGACTTCCGGATCTCCAGTTGTTTTTGTGTCATTCCTCCGATTTTCTCCCCCCGCCCTAGGTATTCGATGGGTGGCTTTGGCGCGTTTCAACTGGGCTGTCGGGCGCCTGACACCTTTGACGCCGTGGTGTCTGTGGCGGGCTACGGCCTCGGCACCAACTCCAAAGACGCGCCCCAACCGTATAGCGGTGCCTTTGCTTCATGACTTTTTGGGAATCTGTTGAATTCCACCAAAAATGGTGGTGATTTGATTATTTGATTCATGACTTTTGAATTTCAATGACATAATAGATTTCAGATTTAGTTGATTTCCCAAAAATGGGGTGATGCTTCCCCCCATCGACGATTGGGACTTTTTGGGTGGGTCGAAACCACCGGTCAGAAATGATGTAGGCAAAAAAAACTTTCCGCAAATTTCCCATCTTGTTGTGACAGTTTGGAGAGTGTATCTCAACGACTTTCTGTGAGAGATTAATGCAATATGAATTTTCGGCAAAGCACATTGCGACTCTCACTGCTCCCTTTCGAGATTATGATGTCATTGATGAACGTTGACGACATCCATGGAATCCTTCCCCAGATGTCCTGTGCCCAGGCCGTGTCTTTTGGAATTTCGTGGAATACGAGGCCACAGCGATGGCCAAAATCCCGGTGGTGCTGGCCATCCACGCCAGGAATGATCGATTGTCCTCCTTTGGAGATGCCGGCTCCTCAGGGGATGTAAAGTCACAGGAAGAATCAGAACAGCCATGTATAACTTGTTTCAATTTGTGTTTAGGGGTCAGAATGTTGAAACTCATGGCAAGAATCTGAGATGGGTTTTGAAGATGTTTGAAGTGGACTGAGTGTTTGTCCCTATATTTTGTGGATTATATATATTACTATATTATGAAATATTTGTTTAAAGGCTACTCGCAAGCTGTGTTGTTCAGCATGCTTCGCCATTGCAGGTTGACCATATCATCTCCGCGGTGGATGACCGGGCCAGAAAGGACGGCGAGTCCTGTGTGGCCAAACTCGTCACCATGCCCACGTGGATGGCGAACTCTGACAATCCTCGCAAGCGAAAGAGGCCGATTTTCCATGAGGAAAATGAATGAAAATGACTGTGAACCGTACTTTTCCTTGTTCCATTTGGGCGGAACAAGACACATTGATAAACCTTGGGGGTGTGAATGGTTTTTACTGTAATCCTCTGATTTTGGTGGGTTAAGTAGGCTTTGAGGCTCAACTTGAGAAGCAAAAAAGGAAATGTGTGGACCATTGATTTGTTGAGTCATATTGGGCCCATGCTTGCAGAAATGGTTGAAATGAGGAGTCAGACACCATATCACATCTAGCCCACACCTTATCCGAACAGACGAATAGATGGATTGAGTATGGTTGAGTTGGACAACAAGTTTTGATGCTGGATTGCTTTCTTCAAGCAGATACAGGGATCGGGTTACCAGAGCAAAAAAAAACACCTGTCAGGAAATGCATATAAATGCAGTGTTTGGTGAATCGTGACATTGCTGTTTCGGATTGTTTCAGATTGTAAAATCAGCGATGTCAGAAAGATTTTCCGTTGTGTCAGGAAAAGCAATCACGGCTATTTCAACTGCACATTTATGGACGACTACAGCAACCAGTATCTCTGGAACGAGCTGCAACAGCTCCTGGACGAGAACACACAAGGCCCGGTTGCAATGCAGAGGAAAGATTTATTGAAAAGAGAGTATCATGGCTGAGACTTCCCCAGTTCAACAGTGAAATCGATTTTTTTGGACATTCTCATTCTTCCTTTGGCGAGTACTGAATGTGATCAGATATCTTGATCCGCAGTAGTCCCTCATTCCATCCATTGTATTTAGGCCCAATCTAGACATCTTTTAGCCAATCAGAGCAGGTGCTTTCCAACAGTTTTCTGAGTTTCCACGGGTGACTTCCACGTCCTACCCTGTCAGGTGATTGGCAACCCCATCACCAAAGCCGAAAACGAAAGAAGCGATGGCATGACGAGTCGCGGTGGTCGAGCCACGATGACCATTTTGGAACACACCAGGAATGGGTGTGAAAAAGATCAGCCTTTGAAGCCTCCAGAAAAGGACTGGCATGATGTCACTTTTCTTCACCAGCAAAGTCACATATCATAAGTACTTTGAGGGTTTCTCCAAGAATACCATGAAGCATTAAAAACACCTCATGACGCCCATTCATGGATATCACATCCACGGAATAGTTTGGAATCAGGTTGATTGTTTGTTATTTGGGAATCCACACCCATTTCTGAATCGATATCCAGCTGATTCCGAGCTGGCCCATGGTACAGAAAATGCATCGCACGTGACGTGCAAATGCACGTCAGCGGCATTGAAAGGCGGCCTTGTTTCGGGCAGAAAAAGAGGAGTTGGGGCTGGCCGTGCCATCGAAATTCATGGGCCATTCATGGGATTCTATCGGATTTCCCATTGGACTTCATGGGATATCTCCTGATGATGTCTGATCCGTTGGTGGCACATGCTGCTATGATGTGTGCCATTGCCTTCCTTAAGCCGTGGCTTTCCACCTTTGAGATTGAGATCATGTTAAGATCTCCAGACTCAGCTGAGGTCATTCGCGAATCCATCGGAGAGAGACGGAAGTTTTGGTTCCGGCTTACCAACAGAGCAATCAATGAGGCCACAGAGCAGCTTCTGGACATCACAATGACAATGCTTTGCCGTAATGATATACTGCAATATTATGATTATGGATTATGATTATGGATGTATATATATATATAATTATATATATATATATACACATTATGTGGTCTAGTGATAGAGCGATGCATAGTATTACACCGCGGTGTATTGCAGGTACAGCAATTTATTTGTTGTGTCTTGGCACGCTGCTCTCAGCCCCGCAGGATGGTAAAGGTTCCATGACCTTACTGGGATGGCTGTGGGAGCAAGATGGCAGCCTCCAGTACCGTCTGCGAAAGGTGGGACTACCTGACTACCTGGCCTTTCACAGCATAAATGCAGCGAGAAATGATGTTAAATTTATCAACTGTGCTCAAATCATGTCTCCCATTTTGCACATGATTCTCGCATTGTCGACATGCATGATTCTGACTTCTCATGATGAGACAGCAGTGGATCGGGTCGTTGTTCAAGAGTTCCTAGTAAATCAAGAAGCGCCTGTCAGGCGTATGAGATGAAACTGGAGCAGATTGAAGAGATCTCACGCATTTCTGATGAGATCCGTCCCAACCCCAACAGACTTTGCCTGAAAGTCCAGGGTTGTGTGAGACTAGCAGGCCCAGAACTTATCCGGAACTTGTTTGTCCCATGTTTGTCCCATGTTTGATGACTGAACAGGACGGAGGCTTTGCACATGTGGAAAAAAGTAGCGACTAACAACAGCGACTCACTGGGTTCCTAAGATCTTCCAAGGTGCTAAGCTGGTAGCCAAGGTCAAGGCGGGTGGGAGCAGCTGGACAGATGTTTCCTTCAGCCAACTGTTCCAGGATATGTCCAAATCCATCCAAATCTGGTGGTGGAAACAAGCATCAGGATGATCCGAAACAACCATTGAAGTAGAATAGAACACGATCCCCATTTTGCCGAATTTGTCGCTTGTTTTAAATGGGCACGGGTCAAGTTCTATGACTGCGTTTGGAGGAATAAACATCCACAAAAACCAGCTAAATACTTCGGTCCGAGAATCGAAGGTACCAGTCTTTTGTATCCAGATCCATTTTGGCCTCTTTCATGCGTTACAAACTTCTGAATGAGATCTTAATCTTTGACGGGTACCCATATCGGTATATAATAGATCCCCATGTTTGTCGATGATTTTCCAGATGATTCAAACACTCGCATATGATATTGTTGCTAAATCTTGCAATTTGTCGGTTAACCCGGTTGAGCCGGTCAACCCTCACATGTCACATGGTCAAAACATGTCAAAACCAAACTTGGGATGCTGGGAACAATATGAAAATGGATGAAAATGGTATTTTTGCATCAAAATCCCCGTAGTTTGATGGTCAAATCCCCGTGTTGTTGTTTTCCTCCCAATATTTTCCATGTGTCCACGGCAGGCCGACGCCGCAGCCGATGGCATCTCCTTCGACGCGGAGCCGGATGAGACGGCGCTGAAGCCGAATCCCAACATCCCAGGGGTGCCCAACTGGGAAATCGAGGAGTGCCTGATGTGGGAGATGTTTCTGGGGGGAAGATGATGCATGATGGAAAACTAGATTGGAATGGTTTTATTATGGTTGTATTTTCCCCCCTCTGCGAATTGGATTTGGGATTTGTCTCGTGTAATGAGGGATAGATATACAGTTGAAATTTGCTTGAGTGCCCAGACACTCTTGGAGATTTAGGCGCAGGCAATCCTCAGGCATGCGTGCCTATGATTCGTCGCATGCCGCGGGGTTGTTGTGGCAGGCAGAAACTTACCTTGCAAGCCGCTTCTATATTTGATTGAAAATTGGGTGCCCCTAAATTGAGTGATCAATCATCATGCTCCCTATCAACATTGCCATGGGTGGGAAATCCATTTTCATACAGACACAGATATGTATCCTTTGGTAATCAAACATGGCAATGGAAAATCAACTATTTATAGATGATTTTCCCACTAAAACCTCCATTTATAGGGGATTTCCAATTGCCACGTTTGATTACCGGAGGGTAAGATTGGGGATCTCTGCACCGTCACATGCTTTTGCCATAGGAGCTGAAGTCCATCTCTGATGGACATATCATCTTGTGCCTTGGCGCTGCGCTGTTTTCTGCATCCACGACTCATTTGGGTTCAGTGGCAGCTCGGCCTGTAGATATCGCTGGATCATCTAGATTAATGATTCTGAAAGACATAAGTTCCCTATCATGTGACTGGATTGTTGTTTCCACTTCTGGTTGGATGATGGAGGGACCACGAAAGACGACTGAAGCCAGTTCCGTTGCGAAAGGCGGCCCCCTGCGGAGGGTGACGTGTGGGAATGGCGCAACATCCTAAGCTGGTCAGCAGATGACATCAGATGGCTCCTCAAAGAAGGTAGTCGCGCATTATGCAAGAAGCTTGAAGACAGAACAAGTAACACTTGAATCACGGTTGTTCACCAAACTTGCTGTTTTGCACTGTTTATCACTCTATTCAAAGCCAGAATCAGAGTAGCATCAAAGACCCCCCGGCTGCTTCCAAAGGTGTGGACCCCTACCGATCCTTACCTCGATTGGGCACAGTCCACACCTCGGTGAACCCCGAGTTGTGTCAGGTGATTTTGAAGCAATATCTTGGAATAATGTTGGAATACTCAGTTAATGTCATTGATGTGGTTTTAACATCATTAAGCGGGTCCAAGTTTGGAAGTATGCCCCCAAATTGACACCTCCAGAAAACGAAGGCTGGAATCGTGTTTAATCAGTGACGGTTGCAATATTGAAATACGTCTGGCTTTGGGCCAAATTTGAGTCGTGTGCCATGCGCATAATATGGTGGCGAAATGATGAGATGAGTTCAATGATTCTCACCAAGCAAAAACTGTAAATCCTTGTTGCTCAGAATGGTTTTCTCTTCAACTTGGGCCCTGGTGTTTCGACAGGATGCTTTGCACCCTGCTCTCATCTCTGCTGATTCGTTTGGCCCTTGGAGGTAGCTGCAGCCATCACTTGCAAGGAGGAACCCCTGCCCTAGCCATCTACTACAAAAATATAGAAAAATGATGAAAACATGGACCACATTTGGCAACTGTGGGCTTTGAAAGGCAATACACCTGGATGGATTCTCGGCTTCCAACAGTTGCACAGATGTGATTCAAGGCCAAAGTTGCGCTTGAAGATGATGCAAGGAAAAGATAGGCTTGGTGGCTTGGTGCATATAGGACCAGGTTTGGACATAGTTGGACGCTCACGTGACCAGTCGAAATTGGGTTCAGTGGTTCAGAGGGCCTGACATTTTCAGGACATTTGGCCATCCATTTGAATTTGCTGTGTGCTCCCATCTGAAAATTTGTGGGGGCAGTGTCCTAGTTGCAGAAGGGACTGTAGCGGTACAAGGATTAATCGACCATGGATAACCACAACTGACTCATTTGTTTCAGGTGGCTTCAGACATCAGAAAACCACCAGATGGGTGAAAATCAAGAACCAAAAACTCAGTGCAAGTGATTTCCCTCAGAATTGGGTTCATGGCCTACTGTTTGGAAGTACTTCATATCAAAGACAGTTTGCGGATCTTGCAACAGCCAGGGCAAACCTCCTTCATGACACGCAACTTGGACAATTTTGATGGACTCGGATTCCTCCAGTTTGATCATCTGTGAATGCTATGACCTGTTTTCATGGGACATGCCAAGAACCATTGCAGAATCATCCTGGAATCCTGATTTGAATCGTTTGCTCACACATCCAAATACCAGCTGGCAAGTGCGGTGTCACTTCATTGCCTTCTCAATCTCTGGTGGAATCTTTGCATTTCAGTTTCTAAGATGGGAGCCAAGGATCGGTGCGTCTGGGCCTAAGGAATTAGTGCAGTGCCTGTGGACGCTGATGGACATGGCATCACCGAGGGCCGAAACCTTGGATGATAAGCCCGGAGTGGAGCTTCAGTTTATTGCGGGCGCCTCGGAACGAACATGACAGACATGAGGCTCAACCGATTTTGATGTTGTACCGGGGGGAATGTCATGGAATGTCGTTGGTTTCTACACATATTATCAAGTCGCTCAAATGCCCCAAATTCAGCAAAGAAATCACGACAGGAACTGCTCCTGCATCAGCCTGCGAGTCAGCGGAGTACTTAGTACTACTCAATGGATCAGTGGGTCCATGAGGGTAGTCATCCACTCCTGCCCAAATTCTGAATCGCACTCCTTGTGATTCTCATGCCGTGATGCCAAGGCTTTTTTCCATTGATGAGGAGGTGGGTACTGGGTACATGGAATATCATGGAATTGGGTTCAACCGCAGCTGTTTGTGGGGACCAAGCCAATGGATCCTTGTCACGAAGATGCTCCTCAAAAAGTGGTTTAGGCTGAGACATCTCAGCAAATCAGTAAATCTGCATCTATGTACTAAACTAGATGGCTGCTGGTGAATGGATCTGAATGGGGTACACCGCTTAGCGTTTGTGGACAATGTTCAGGTGGCGAGGATTGTGGTGGCTTCAGATGCCGATTGCACCAGGCCCTTCCCTTGGATTGTTGCGGAATGCTTCACCTCCAGTACTTGCGGCAGCCATGGTCAGGCTAAGAGAGGTGGAAGGTGATTTGCAGGAGCCCCAGATTCTTTCCTTGCGAAGTCACGCAGCTGAACAAGACATGTGTTTGTGATTCCGGCATAGTCCAGCTTTGTTGTGCTTCGGGCCTCACAATTGATTGGAATTCATATAATCTGTTGATACATGTTGATACCTACACAAGATTTTCATAAATGTCGGATCTTCGAGAGCTTGCAGAACGTCAGAAGGTGCAGTGCGTTGCATTCCCCAAGCAGCAACAGTTGTTGAGGAAGAGGCGAGAGACCCTCACTGGCCTGGCCAAGGTGCTTGATCCAGGGCTGTTGAAGGTCAACGGTCAACCTCTATCCGGGCTGTCATCTAACTATCAACAATGGTGAGTTTGATTTTACTTCTTTAACCAAGCTTTTCTGACACTTATGTTTACTTATAATTACATGTATATATATATATGATATGATATGATGTAGATTGATGTAGTGTACTATATTATTCATGGTAGTCACCACCAATTCAACCACCCCCAGGACCCAGAATGGGCGGAACCACTGAACTATGAGATTTTCATTGCAAAAATGAGACGTTTTTCCCCAAGGGAAGTTGTCTTCTCTGCTCCAAACATGTCAGGAACTGCTCCACACTGATGCGGGGCGACAAGCGATGGTGGCCAGCAATGTTTTGGGATGAAGAGGGACTTTCTTAGTGGAACTCAATGATCTCCTGGATGCGTTTTGGATGCTTTTTTTTGTGTCATGGTTGTTTTCCTCACAACTGGAAGCAAGATGAAAAAGCGATGTCCCGGTGCCGAGATGGCTCTGTGCCAGGCAGAAATCAAAGACCTTGGTTTCGTGACTCCCCCGACCTTGGACGCTGGGTAGAAGTGGAGCTATTGAACCCAAACCATGGAACGGTCGGTCAGTCATCCGGGAGGACACTTCCCTGCGAAATTTGGGATTGGCATCAATGCATGTCGGCTAAGGACCTGCTAAACCAGGAGGTTGCGACATTCAGATGAGGACGCTCAATGGAGCATACACTACTGTACAGGTAGCAGAATATAGCAGAAACATGCAGAAACAAGATGAAACAAGAATTTGGAGGGATGTATTTGCGGAGATTTGTTCGGAATCGGAGTATGTTTATAGGGTGGGGCAAGGTCTCAGTTGGAGGGCTGAAACATCTGTGGATGAAACCTCTATGCAATAACGAATTGCAATACTTTTTTGCCATCACTCTTGCTGGATCTTGCTGGCAGGATGTCTTCTATCACCTTCAAGAGCCGGGTCCGAGATGAAAAAGGCTGCTCCACTGCTTGATGAATCTTGATGGGTTGTCGACGTTGTCGAGCCCAGGAAAGCTGAAGATAAAGAACATGTAAACGCATGTCGACGCAGACAAATGGGACCACCTCTCATCCACCCTCAAATCTCCATCAGAATCATCATAGATCAATGAAATTTGATGATGAACAATGATAAATCGAATGTTTCTATGATGATGATTGTAATATATTGTAATGATGAATAATGATTATGCATTGATTCTCATAAATCCAAATAAATACTGTGTTTCCAGTGGTTCCACCAGCATTTTAAGCGGAGTGCCTT
The DNA here is from genome assembly GCA_003297045.1 of Symbiodinium sp. clade C Y103. Classification (NCBI taxonomy): domain Eukaryota; class Dinophyceae; order Suessiales; family Symbiodiniaceae; genus Cladocopium; species Cladocopium sp. clade C. Next base: position 650,389 of record BGPT01000124.1, on the reverse strand, counting down.
GGACATGGCAAGCACCGGAACTGTTGAGAACTATGCCGCTCACCTGTCACTCCAGTGGCTCACAGCGAATTGCGCTGACATGACCAGAAACTACAGAAACGCCATGGCAGCACTCCCCAGTACAACAACAAAGCAGTCAAAAGTTACAGGTGCTCCAGATGGTATCAAGTTCAAATAGAATCAGTCTGTCACCTGTCTTCAGCTTCCAGCAGCCAGCATTAGTTTTGTGCTTGCTTCACCATCAGCCTTTTTATTGGAACCCAGTGGTTGCAGTGAGGCCAAGTTGTTGAACACATTGCAACAGCAATCTGAGGAAGTGCCATTTGGGTTCACGGTGCAGAGTGTTGTTCTTTGGTTTCAACACGCTAGGAACATGTTACAATTACAATACAGCGCAGGTCAAGTATTGAGAGCAGGTTGGATCCCCGTTTCACACGTCATTTCTGGGGCTTTATCATCTCATGTAGCTTATCAGCAACGATCGGCCATCATGGCTGCCACAGGACCAGTCAAGGAAGTCATGATGTTTGGACTGGGGTGTGTGTGTGTGTGTGCCTTCAAGGGACATCAACAATGGTTGAACATTCCCAAAACGGGTGTCTGAAAATTGGGTATACCACCAAAATGGTCATCTGGATAGGTATCCACGGTGATAAAACATCTTAACTATTGATGGATTTCCCCACAGTTGCAGACAAACCCAAATAATGTGGCAAACCCAATATTAAAGCACCCCCAAAATCAACCTTTTTATGGGTTGTATAAATCATCCCCAAATGGTAGGTTTATGGCATTGCGTTTCATTGTCCAAAAATCATGCAGCTGACTCTTGCTAGTTGCATAGGAGATGCTCCTAACAAGCGAAAGCGCGATGCCGACCGACCGAGGTGACCCCGTTCAAAGTCTGTGACAAAGCAAGATAGGAAAAAAATGCACAAAACCAAAGCAGTTTGGGAATAAAAAGTGGAAAGATTGGAAAAGCAGTGGATCAGTATTTCTTGGAATCTCATGAAGCTCAAGTGTGTGAAGGATGGTCAGAAGAATCTGTTGTCACATGCTGATCTGGAGTTGCATTCTTTTGTTCACTGGATCAAGTTTGACATTTCTCTTTACAGTCATTTTTCATCGAGCGAAAGCCGTTGGTTGGTGATTTGAAGTCTGTTTGACTTCCACACGCTGGGAAAACTAGTCATCTTGAGCCGTGAAACTCCAAAAGGTATCAAACCTCTAACTCCTGCAGCCAGGAAGGATCTGAGACTGGACATCATGTGACTTGGAAGAAATTATTGATTGGGGACTTTTGCTGCAATGGAGAAAAGATCACCAAATGTGTAGCCAAAATCTGGAAACCAATTGATTGGTGACTGGTAAGTCTTCGCTGGTAATGCCGACCTGTCCTTTGGTCATGCTCAATCTAAATGGACAAAGTCTGTAATTGGCAACTTGGAGAGGGTTATGCCACGCCCTGTTGGTTGATGGGGTGTCTACTGATTCGTTTCATGGGTATGGTATGACTACAATCCACTACAGAAATCCCAATCAAGCAGCCAATAGCTTTGGGAATGACAGACGCTAAACGGCACTGCTTGTTTGATGTACAACAAGCGGTAACCAGTGCAACTGAACTTGAGAATGTTGTATGAGGCTTCTTCTTGGCATGGGTCATCATTAGTCATCGGTCAACATTGCAATCTACCACAGCTTTCGAGGATTGAAAGCTTGATGCAGCTTCGGTCCATCAGACCCATCGAAGGAAAGTCAGAACCTTGGTCAGTTGCATATGGCATGTCAATGCAGGGCCACGATTTCCGGGAAAATCCAGAAAGGGAGAGTTGGGCAACAGCAGTGATATTCTGGAATCGCTGATTTCACTGGCTTGGTTTGAGGGGAAATCCATGGAAAATCTATATGATTCCACAGGAAACATCAGACAGCTCATGGTTTTCGTCGCCAAACATGGGGATTCCTTCAGGCAAGTGGCTTTAAAAGAGGACGACTTGCACACCCTTGTCGTTAAGGCAACAGGGTTCAAGAAAACGTCCTGGTGACTGGCAAGCATCACTGTAACTACTGGATGTCTTAGATCTTTTCTTCAGGACCAATTCAAAACATATCGACGACCAGTTGGCAATACCCGTCTTGCTCCCGCAGAAAGACATGACCAGTTTCCCCACGAATTGCAGTGGCCCGCGGCCCGCACCCGTGGAAGGCCCAAGGAATTTTTGCAGATCAACCAATGCTGTTGGAGCTCGATGCGCCCATGCAGGCGTCGTGGCGTCGTTGCTGCTGCTGCTGCTGGCCATTGATGGCCTTATGTCCTGTTTCTTGATGGAAATGAGGTGGTCGGCGATGTCCATGGCCAGTACTATGACCTGTACCTTGGACTGCAGTGGTTGGTGCAACCTGATGACCTGGTGCAACTGGCCTTCCACTTGCAACAAATGGCAGAAACAGCTGTGACAAGTTGATGCGAGTGATTCAAGGGTGCTGTCTTCAGCTGTCTTCAACATATCATGTCCAAGGGGAGATGCTTAAAGTCTGCTTTCTGGACACTGCCATGAGGCTCAGAATTCTTGAGTACGGTGGATCTCCAAAGGATAGTCAAGGCCTCAGGGCCTCAAAACTTGGCGAGGGACAATGGCCACCACCTCTAAGATAAGAACAATACGGGTGACAAGGGGGTACCACTGTACCTCTAAATCCACTGGTTAATCAGTGTTAATCATCATGTTCTGTATTAACCATGGTATGATATACATTAGTCATATATAGTCACACAATCATGGTATATCATAGTTAAATAGTCTTAAATAATATCATGCCACTATAGTATAGCATCATGGCTAATCATGGTTCATCAATGTTAATCACCTATATATAAAGATTATGCGATTTGTGAGGGCATGTTAAGTAGCTCCCAGGTCTCTTAACCTTGGCCGAGGAAATTACCTGTTCTTGGGAGACTACGTGGACAGGCTCGGGCAAGTAACGGCAAGTAGGTGGTAGTTTCTGGCTTCACCTTAATCTGATTTGGACGCTGCCACAGAAGGGCAATCTGTACTTGAAATGATCTTCAAATGATTCAAAGACTTCGAGCCATTTGAAACAGAAGGCTTTCAGGCTCCTTCACACTGCTTAGCCTCTTGTCAGGGGTAAAAACTCCATCGAGTGCATTGCCCTCCTGTTTGCCTACAAGGCAGTTGCTGCATATTGCTACCAAGTTTGCAAGTTGCTCAAGTATCAACCTTTGCAGCATTTTCGTAAACGAAAACGTAGGAATCACAGAGTCAAAGATCAGCCGAAAGAGATCGAGAGCAAAGCAAGATGGTAAATATGGTAAGGAACATGTAAGGAACATGTAAGGAGCGTGTAGGAACATGTAAGGATCAAGCTCTTTCTAGTTTTCAATTCAACATTTTGCCGGTCAGCCACGCAGGTGCAGGAGTCTGAAAACTTTTTCTTGCTGCGAGGAAACCACGAATGTGCAACTTGCTCGCAGTCCAGCGTATGCAGATATGTCATGGATGATTCTTTATACTGTACCAACCATATTTATCTATATATATATATATAATTTTGTGGTCTGGATCGTGGTTCCTGTTACAGGCAATAGGACAGACCAACCATATTTGTCTATATATATTTATATATTATATTGCTGTACGATGTCCTAAGATTGGCGACCTCAATATTGGATGGTCAATCCCAAACAAAAGACTTACCAAAATGCGGTCAAGGGTCCTGGACACTCAGATGTTGACCCTTAAAAAGCCGCGTGCGCACACTGTACACCGACAGCATCCTACACCGAGGCATCCATCAACAAGATCTACGGCACCCTATTTGCATTTGGAGCAAAAGTATAGCATAGCCATGCTTCACCAGCTGATTGCTTGCTGTCTTGGTGGGATCTTGGGAATGCTCTCAGCAAAACCTGAGGCTTCTATGATGAGTGCAAAAGACGATACAGCGTCAAGCTGTGGAAGAGCTTTTGTGTCCAACTTGCATGGTTTATCCTGTAGTATCCTATAGTTAATGGCTATATACACACACCATTGTATACCAGTTAGTATGAACTAATCATTATTTTTTTCCTCCGCTTGATCTGAATTTGTTTGTGGCTTGGAGCTATTTCTTTGTGACTTGGAGCTGTTTCGAACAACTGGTCTGCCAGGATGCATTTAATTTCATGCCAGCAGAGTCCTTAGCCATGGAGACAATTGGATCAGATGTTGTTGGAACACAACGGGCGTGTCTGAAACCGAATATTTAACGCCAATCCCATCCAGCAGTCTTCAGGATTCGCACAACGCTCTGGTTGAAGTATCCCTGTAATGTCCTGCAATTTCCTTGCTGGTGCAAGTGGTACAACCTGAGGTGTGCGCCCTGATCCAGGATCGCATTATTTGCATGCACGGGGGCTTGTCCCCAGACCTCAAAAACTTTGATCAGCACCTCAGTGGCATAGGATGCGATCAACGGGCGGAGTGCATGTCATTTGAAATCGAAAGTTTATGGGATTGGGTTTACCACAGAACCATCATCGATCATTGGGTATGATACTGCCGTTGATGGAAGATGTGATCACCAGGGATCACGACGATCCTCAGTGACCAATTTCCATGAGGGTTTTGGCCAAAGCTCGTTTGAGTCATGGTGGCGCATAGATCCAGAGAATTTGGTCAACCTTTGCTGTGAAACCAGCCAGTTCTTCAAGGCGACCCGTACCACAGATGGTTAGTAGCTGCTGAGTCACAGAACAGCAGGGGCAACTGATGTCATTTCAGCATTTGCGAAAGCTCCACCATTGAGATATATATATATACATATATATATATAATTATATATATAAATATATATATATATACATAGATATGATTCATGGTGCTTTACTACACAATTCAACAGGAGGGACCGGTTCGAAAGACTCACCGCTATGCCACCCGCTGAGGATACGGGAAATCCAACGTCCAGCAGAACCGGCTTGTTTCGGATGCTTTGTGTGTTGTCTTCACTCATCAGATTGTTGCATTAGTTGTTTCACCAGCAGCTATGCCCGATATGCTGCCGAAGCACTTGTCGGGTATTTTTCGGCAATTGTGCTGGATAATCCCATCCTCATCGTCTTAAAAATACCCTAAATGGTCACAAATATGAGGTGTCATCCCCTATGAAACCATGGTTTCTTGGGGTATTATGGGGATAGGATCATGTAATAATGATTAATTATAGCTTATAGAATCTTATAGATGCTTATAGTTGGTTAGTTGTAACCCATCAATATTCCCATGAATAGTCCATTGAATCACCCTGTTTCATGAGATTTGTGGGGACTTTTGGCAGGCAGAAGTGCCGGAGGCAGGACTTCTCGTGGACATTTTATGGCCAGAACCTCGGGACGCGCTTGCGCCACAGATCCAAAAATTAGGCGCGCAAGCGCCTTGGTAATAGCCGAAGGTTGATTGGGGTTCATAAAGTTGATATTAGATTGATTGAGATTAGGATATATATATATATATACATATATAGAATTACATTGGGTATATTTGATTCAGAACTCACTACAATGTGCGCATTCACCGTATTCATGCTTAGAGTTTGAGTGATTTGAGACACTTTGCGATTAAGAAGAAATTGATGTGTTGGAACTGGGATGGGTCAATACCTCTGGCAGGATCAGCATCAGCTGATCCGAGGTCCGATCCATCTCCAGTAGTGGACAGCTGGGGGGAAAATGATCGAGGAGTCTCGTTCACCTTTGGTGGTGGCCTAAGTTCTTCATCAGTTGGTCAGCAGTTTACCCGCTGGGGATCTAACCTGGCTGGAATCATTTTAGGGATTTTTCCAGCGTCAGGTTTGCCAAGTCGGGCCCCAGGTCATCAAGTGGTGAAGTCCTTCCTGAGAAAGCATAACTTGGATGCTTGGAGAGCGACCATGGTGATCGTTGCGCAACATCCAAAACCCTTGCTGTTGGATGACTATCAACCTTGGTTGGGGGCATCCCAATTCATGATTCGGCTTTGTCGGAGAGTAGGGGATCCCGGGATCATCGTTGCCGCATATGACCCTTATATATCCTTAGCAAAATGGTCATGCGGCCTGTACATCCCAGTTATATCCCATTGCCGACACATCCAGAATCATCCAAATTAAGGGGCTACGCCCCCTGCCGCCGACCCCAGGGATTGTTGCCCTGGGGCGGCGAGCGGGGGCTTGCATCTTTTCATAATATATACCCAGGAAGTCCNAATAGTTTCTCCACGAAAGACGATACTTTGGCCTATGTTGGGTTTGGTCACGCTGGTCACGCTGGTCACGCTGGTCATGCTGCGGTCTGTTTTCCAAACGAGCAAAACTCTTTAGTGCTGCTCAGCCCCGCTTTTNTTGCTAACATTCAGTCACAATGCTCCATGACTAATGCAGCGAGAAGCCTTTTGATGGCCCAATGCACAGACTTCAACCTCCGGGCTGGAAGCCAGTTTATGGGGCCCATGTCAACAAGACATGCAATGGTTGCATTTGACATATATTCTAGCTGCAACCGGTCAAATCAATTGAGCCTCAAGTTGCTGACCCTCAAAATCCATCTTCGACGCGTTGCCACAGGTGCTTTCAAATAGACTCCTGTCACATGGCATAGGCACCAAGTGCCCCGATAGGGGAGATATATCATATTCCCAATATCATATATAATACACACTATTGAGTTATATTAGAATTTGTGNTGTCACATGGCATAGGCACCAAGTGCCCCGATAGGGGAGATATATCATATTCCCAATATCATATATAATACACACTATTGAGTTATATTAGAATTTGTGGTCTTTGGACTTCCTGGGTATATATTAAGTAATATCAACAACCACCAGCGCAACCCCTATTTTAGTGGATGTTATGGATCAATCTCAGGCCAATGTTTTATTATGTTTTGAACTCCATCAGGTACATGTCATATCCCCTAAATGGCAAGCCTCTTAAATCCCCGCTAAGGTAAAATCCTATATATAAACTAATACTAAAGTTCCTCGCTTCATCGCCAAGCNTTTAGTGGATGTTATGGATCAATCTCAGGCCAATGTTTTATTATGTTTTGAACTCCATCAGCTACATGTCATATCCCCTAAATGGCAAGCCTCTTAAATCCCCGCTAAGGTAAAATCCTATATATAAACTAATACTAAAGTTCCTCGCTTCATCGCCAAGCGTCGCTTGAGCCATGCCATCTGGTCTTCATCCAGAAAGCAGTGGTGGCTGCGGCAAACAATTTCGCGTTGCCAATAGCTTGCTCGCAGGCCGCACACATTCCCACACATGTCCAACATGCGGCACGGTGGTGCATTNAAACGGCGGCTTCGCCACACCCAAACAGCAGGGCCCTGAGGGACGGACTGGGCCTGCGGGCCACGGCCCCCTACTGCCTAACGTCGCCTTCTGAACCTAGAAGAAAACTAGCTGTCTTCCAGCCCGCAAACCTTCAAAAACGGCGGCTTTGCCACGCTCAAACTGCAGGGCCCTGAGGGACGGACTGGGCCTGCGGGCCACGGCCCCCTACTGCCTAACGTCGCCTTCTGAACCTATAAGAAAACTAGCTGTCTTCCAGCCCG